>WBMZ01010403.1:78959-138332 GCA_013400975.1 Atrichornis clamosus
TTTTTTTTTTTTTTTTTTTTTTTTTTTTTTTTTTGAGCTAGCTCTACTACTATTTACTAAAACCTACCTACTAAACATTGTTCTTTCCTGGTGTGTGTTAACCATCTTCTTGCACAGATATGAAAAACCTCTGCCTTGGAGAAGGAAGAACAAGTAAGAGTGAATGATGTTTCTTCATGTGGAATCACAGCTAAGACCTCTGAAATGTGTTGGGAAAGATCACCTTAAAATCCATTCAGACAAACAGAACGGGAGAATGCTTCAGAACTTTCCCTACCAAGAAGCTTGGATTTAATCATCCCATAATGAGTATTCTCACAAAAGTAGAAAAGAAATATTTTTAAATATGAGATAAACACATTTATGGAAATATTTGAAAATAGTAGGAGACTTTTTGACCTTTTTATACAAACTTTAATTTAGATTTTGGTTTCTATTTAATTAGATATTCAAACTGCTGGACCTCTACATTGTAATCATTCCAGCTAAAACAAAGGAGGGATAGCGGTAATGAAATATAAAAAAATTCTAAAAGAAACTTGAACAGAAACAATAAGGGGGGGAAAAAATCACAATAGTTTTCCTTGCTTTTTCTGTGCTGGGAAAGATGAAGACTAAGACCATTTTTTACTAAATCATTTGAACAAATCATATCCATTCTCTTTTCTCAGGAGAAAGGAGATATGATTTTAAATAAAAATTTTTAAAATTTAAATGTTTCATTTAATACCTGCCAGTAATGACCAAATAATGATGAAAGTGCAAATGAGAGAGAATGTGTTTTTTCAAAATGGTGAAAAAGTATGTCTTAGCAGTATAACTAGAAAAAGGAAGATATTTCCTTTGTTCACCTGCACCTACAAGTACATTAGCAAGTGGGGCTGGGGGCTGGGAAGGATTAAAAGTCTGATTCTTTTTATTTTGCTGTATATGCTGAGTCTTCAGAAAAGCTGAAGCTAAGCACCCAGTGCATAGACCAATCTGTGATTTTTTCTGGCTCCACAACCCGAGCCCAAGGGGAGCCTGTGCTCTCCATGTTCTCAACAAACACACACAGCTGAGTGCTGCTTTTGGAACACCTACTGAAACTGGTAACGGGGAGGAACACAGCAAATAGCAAACCTGCAGCAAGGGTACAGAGTAAGAGGCATGGTGTGAAAAGCACAAGGAGCCAAGAATCCGGAGTGACCGAAAGAAGACGACTTTTCAGCACAACCAAGGGAATATGTGGAGTCTTCCTAACCTGAGAAGTCAGAGGCTGTTGCTGGGTGAGACCTACAACACAGGGACATGGTGGGCAGGGCCAACTCTTCCACATGACAGACTGCATTTGCACCTTCAAAAAGTTAACTTCTAGGTGAGTCTCTTCTGTACTTGTAAAACTCTGTACGAGACACAGGATGCCTTCTGATGTGCTCATTTCAAGGGAATGGAGGCAAAGAACAAAGCGCTGCGGTATTGAAGCATTTCTCAACAGCAGCCATGTCACACCTGGAAAGCACAAGTCTCACAACAGCGTAAACAGTTATGATTACAGATTTTCTTTGTTTTTGTTTTACTGAAGACTGTGCCTTGATATTTATATATTCCTAGATATTTGTAGGCAGCTTCTGTTAAAAGCACATGATGATTCATACCAACATTAACTCAATGTTTACTATATATAATTACATCTATACTCTATGTGTTTATTTATGCATATATAAAATTATGAATATATATTTTTATATAGCTTTATATATTGAAATTAACATTCAGCAATAAAACATATATTCACTTGTGCACAGATTTACTCAAAGATGATGCCTTTTGGTATCAAGAATTTGTCTGTTTGATACATAAGGATTAAAAATCTTACTGGAGCAGAATCCTGTTTGATAAGTTTAAGAGGCTTCTCAGGCTGTGGTTTGGAAACCACTGAAATGAATGCCATGAAGCAAGTCAGACCAATTTAAAATAAAATGAAGAGCCTTGTCTATTTCATTTGCATTAGATATCTTTGTTGGTTTCAGTTATAAAGAGTCCCCTGGAACTATTATGTTATATGTTTATGTTATAAAGAGTCCCCTGGCAGAATTATGTTCTAACAAGAACCAGTGTTCACCATTCAGTTTTATCAGGATTTAAACTCTGGAACTATCATTGTGGTTAAAGAAGAAAGTCAGAACTTCATACACTTCAAGCAGAATGCTCAAGATAAGATTTAGGCCTTTGGCAGTAAGGATTGTTCTGGTTAGTAAATTATATAAGTACCTCAGTTTAATGCTTATTTCTAACACAGAAGGGGTTCTCTAGTTAAGTAGAGCTATTATGGCTTCTTTATTGTTGTGCAAATATTTTAACCATCTGTGCAAGTCTGACAGTTGCTTATGCAGGACATGATCTCATAGATATATTTGAAATCTTTTTTTTCCCCTTTTTGATTCCTAAAGTTTGAATTCAGAACTGTCAAATGAATTCTCTTTTTTTCTGAAAAGAATTCAGCACTCTATAATAATCCATGCCCTCTTGACCTATGAACTCACTCTGAAGAAAGTGGCATTTTGATATGTAATGTATATTTTTACACTGAATGTTTGTATATCTCCGTATGGTGGTTGGAGGTGGTTACCCGTCACAGAGCTAAGCAGATGTTATAAATTTGATGCAAGAAGTCTAGCAATTGGGTCCATTTACAATTTCCAAAGAAAAAGAGTATCCCTGTACTCTCTTGTTAGAACATTTGGCCCTCACATTTACTTCTGAACAAGAACAAAGTCCAAGATGAAGTATTTTTTTCTGAAAAGTCAATGCAAACTTGCAGAAATTAAATGTTTCATCAGTAGACTACTAAAACTTAATACTGTTCAGAGCTGTTAATTAGGGATTTCTCTAAGGACATCACTAAGTCATTCAGGCTGAGGAACTTTTAGCAAATGTTACCCCTATTATTTTTTAAGCTTAGAGAGGTGTCCATAGCCCTTGGTAATAGTTTGTTATTTCTATTGCTCCAAAAAACTTGGGATGTAGATGCAGCTTTTTGAATCTGATTGCTCATGTTTCTTTGAAGTTTCCTTGAAGTAACTGAAGTTAGACAGGTGAATTTCCTTCTTTTTGTGATGTACAAGCAACGAGGAGTTTGGCTACTTAGTCCATGTGACTCGCTTTGAGAAACATGGTCTCCTGGGGGTTGATGGGGTTCATCTATCCAAGAAGGGGAAGGGTACCTTCAGGCATAGGCTTGCCAAGCTGGTGAAGAGGACTTCCAACTAAAGTTTTCTCAGGAGAGGAATCTCAATCCATCCCACTCCAACCAGTTTGATGCCATGTTTAGCAACAGATGTCCAGAGCCTGGAGAAGGATCACAAATCAGCAGGAGAGCACCTGAAGAGCAACACAAAGGAATTCCTGCTGCTCCAGGCAGTAAGCCAGATTCATAAATGGCCCAACTTAAATGTCTCTGTGCAAACACATGCAGCATGGGCAATAACCAAGTCGAGTTAGAGACATACACATGCCTGTAGGGCTATGATCTTCTTGGCATCATGGAGGAGTGATGGGATGGCTCCTGTGACTGGAGTGTTGGAATGAACTGATACAGGCTCTTCAGGAATGGCGGGCAGGGGAGACAAGGAGGGAGTGTCACCCTCTATTTCGATGACCATCAGTTAGAGTGCATGGAGCTCCACCTGGCAATGCATGAGGAGCCAACTGAGAGCTTATGGGTCATGATTAAAGAGAGGGCAGAGACGAGTGGCATTATAGTGAGGATCTGCTACAGGCCATCCAACAAGTCCAAGAGGATGACGCATTCCACAGATGAATAGAGAAGGCCTCATGTTCACAAGCCCGGTTCTCATAGGGGCCTTCAACCACTCTGTTATCTGTTGGAGGAGCAAAACAGCAGGGTATAAGCAATCCAGCACATTCCTGAGGAACTTCTATGACTCTACAAGTTCTACAGGCTACACATATAACAGATGGCATAGTAGATGTGCTGGTGTGGCCTTACTTTGAGTGCAGTGTGCAGTTTTGAGTATCACAATATAAAAAAGACTTTAAACCATTAGAGAACAGCCAAAGGAGGGCCACAAGGATGGTGAAGGGCTTTGGGGGGGAAGCCGTATGAGGAGCAGCTGAGGTTACTTGGTCTGTTCAGCCTGGAGAAGGAGACTGAGGAGAGGCCTTATCACAGTCTACAACTTCCTCGTGACAGGAAGAGGAAGGGCAGACACTAAAGGGTGGCCTGAGGGTCTCAGGACCTGAGTGAATGGCCTGAAGTTGTGTCAGGGGAGGCTTAGGTTGGATGTAAAAGGTTCTTCACCCAGAGAGTGACTGTGTACTGGAACAGGCTTCACAGGGAAGTGGTCACAGCACCAAGTCTGACAGAGTTCAAGTGTTTGAACAATGCTTCCAGGCACATGGTGTGACTCTTGGGGTGTCCTGTGCAGGGCTGGGAGTTGGAATTAAGGATCCTTGTGGGTACCTTCCAACTCATCATATTCTATGATTCTGTGAAATAGTGCTCATAATTAAAACAAAAACAAAACTAAAAAGAATGTGTTAAGAAACTACTCTGTCTACAGGAAATCACCTGAATTCAAAAGACACAGAAACAGATATACAAGGTCACTTCAAGCAAGGGATACAAGACTGTATTTTCAAATACAGATGACAAAATTCAGTTCCATTAATGCACGTTTAGAGATTAATAACTCCATATTTGTTAATTCACGTTTCAAGAGCTCAGTAATCTAATCAGACTCAATAGTTCTAATTAGCAGTTTCTCTCACTGCCATCCAGAATGGAAATAAATACAGATGCTGAACTTTAGAAACTCTTAAAACACTCTAAAAAGTGCTTTGAGCTTCATCTTTTTAGGTACATCTTTTTCTTCAGCAATATATAATTATCCACAACATTGCAGTGTTTGCGCAAAAAGGCAAATGTTTTTCTATAGTGGAAGTAGCTCAGAGGAGAAAAAATGAACTAAATATTTGCTGTGAGTAACGCATGTTAGCAAACTCCTTTGGGATATTAGAGATTTGGGTTCCTTTGAAGAGTGGTATGAAGACTCATTTCCACACTGTAGGTGACCATTCTTATGTGACTGCAGAAAGAGTGGATCTGAACTCTGAAGAAGATCTGAGCTATGCACTGTCCACTATGCCAAAGAGAAGCCAGAAGTATTTGGACAGGATGTTGGTTAGGGTTTATACTTCAGCCCATCTCACTTGTGCTGTTGGCAGAAGATGTTCAAGCGGCAACAAATGCATAAGGACTTGGCAGCCATCCTCAGGCCTTAACTGTCAGACATTTGGATTAATCCTGCCTTCACTATGTTGGAGTATAACCAGGAGACAAGAAATCTATAATGAAGACAGCTATGGTCTGCACCAGTAACTGACCGGTATGTACTCTGCTCTTCAGCAGATCCTGAGGGCTGGGCTAATGACAGTGTATGATTGATAATTACATCTGTTCTTTCTCTTCTGTCTGCCTGTTCAGCAGAAAGTGTCTTGGCTCTCTGCGAAGACAGGGAGAGCTTACTTTTTACATGCAGCCACACATGTTTTCAAAGGTATCATTTCTCCTACTGGAAGGGTATAACATTCTGATGAAGTCATTGACATACAACTTGAAATATGACACCATATGGAATCTGTTCTTTAGATTTCACGCACTTGTCACAAGAATGACTTGTGACTTTCTGTTAACTTCTGTTTTCAGACTTGTCAGTCTTAAAATAAAGTACCAACATAGTGGTTTCACTACTTGCAACTGATTTTAAATGTCTCTACATTGCATCATTTGAATTATCTATTAGAAACAAAACACAGTGCTGTTTGGTCAAGTATGTTCAGATCCTTCTGTTTTACAGTGTAAGACTGCAGGCTGATAGGCATTTATCACTTCAAAAGACTCTCTTGTAAATCAGACTGAACACTGAGACCAGCCACCTAATTCATCATCAAGTACAATCAAAGATTACAGTTCATCAAATACCAAGAGCAAAGCTGTTTTTCCATAGGTTTTTTCATAGCTCTCTTAAATTAAAAGAGGCTTCCTTCACTTTGATAATATGTAAATAATAAATAAAAATGTCTGCTTATACTTTTCTTGCTAGCTTCTGTAACAAGCCTGTGGTGATGAAAACAACTATCATCTGCTAACTTGTATAACTGGCATGGTTTTAAGAACTCTGAAACCTTTCTTCAAGGCATAACTAAATGTCAACAGAAAGACATATTTCCCACCTACACAAGCAGGCTCGTAAATTGTGATTGGAGAAATACTTGGAGTATATTTGTTCTCATTGACAAGAAATTCACAGCCTTCCTATGAATAGATCAAAAAGGGGAAAAAAAAGATTTGAAAGGTTTAGATACATAAAGCAAGACAGGCAAGAGGCTGTTATTTCTTCATCTGTGGATGGATTTGCCACCACCTGAAATCTTCTTCTCAGATGTCATTAAGACCACTTTGATTGTAGTGGATGACCTCAAAGGCTGTAAGTTCATAGTTACCTAGTTATTCAATATGTGTATAGAAGTATGTTCCCACTAACATGAGGTGGGTCATTGTTGAGGGCCCTTGAGTGGTCTCAGCTGCCCTTGATGTGCTTGATCCTGTTGGTTATTTGGAGCATCTGCTCTTGGAGAATCATACTCCCAGCAACACACAGCAGCCACTGCTACTGACTCTGCAAACAGAAAGATATGAATCACTTACTATGAAAAATATGGTACTGCTGCTTGTTTTTCCATAATAATGGTCACCTACAACATGCAAAGAAGACTTCGCCACTCCACTTCAGAGGAATTGAAACCTCTGTCTTTCAGATGCCAAAGAAGCACACTGCTTCTTACATGCTTAAGATTATAGGCAGTCAGGCTGGAAAGGGAAAATAGCACATGTTCTTTTTCCCTTGCCTCATGGAAGATAAGGGATTAAGAAGAAAAAAGCCCCTAGGCTACATAAAGAAAGCACAATAAGGAATATTATCTAGCAACTAAGAAAATAGGCAAGAGACAGGTTTAATGTTTTATTGATGACTGTAAATTTTAACCTACTAAATCCACCTTCTTTTGGAAGAGACATCTGAGCTCAGAAATCTAAAAGACAAAGGTTCTTTTCTCCATGCTGATGTGGGAATTTCATACAGGCTGGCTGTACACTCAATGCAACATTTTCTTGATGCCAAGCCTGGAAATCCAATTGGCCCCTTTGACATGTGTGATATTGTTTCTTTTCCTGAACCATCCTACATGCCAAAAAAACCCAAAAAACCAAAACCCAAAAACCAGAAAAAATGCACAAGAGCTAAAACATCCTTTTCACTTAGACATCCAGATATTGCTGAGTAATAGCCTAAAGTGTAGGCATCTAATCCTTATCACGAAACACTTTAATGAATCAGACCATAAATTACTTGCTAAAGATCACACAGGAAGTCTGTGCCAGTAACTGAAACCCTCTCTTCTCATACTTGGTCTAGTGACTTACCTGACACTGAATTTACTTACTAGAAGCAGCAGCAGACAGTTCACTTACATCGCTACATCTGCGCAAAACAGAGCTATATCACATTAGATTTATATGCACAAGGAAGACTGCAACCATACTTTATCACTAATATATGTGTCCATGAAGGAAGACTGCTCAAAGGGAAAAGAGTATTATTCACTACATTCCCCATGAACCCTGCTGAGAATCACAGTCATCGTGGAGTTTGTGAAGAGGATTCGTGACTACAGGAACTGGAAAGAAATCATAAAGCTAGTTTTGTAAGATGACTGATGTATTCTTCATGCTCCCCACACCTGCCAGATTGCTCTGTCTTGATCTTCAAATTTACTACTGTTAGCCAGCAAAGGTCATTTTTTTCTGAAACTTGAGTTCTTGAATAATGATGTAAGAATAAATGACTGGCAAGAACGACACAATGACAACATTCTGGTAGCCAGAATAAACACAAATGAAAGAGCCTTCACCTGAAATACTCCATATTACACTGTGAGAAAATTCTGGTTTTCATTTTAGCTAATTCAAAAAACCCATGGCTTCCTCAGATGATTCAACAAAAAAGTGCTAAAGAAGGCAAGGAGGATTATGAGATAAATGATTGTGAATCATGCCTAAAATTTCATTCTTTTCAACACATGGCACAGGGATATTTGAGGAAAACTTAAACTACATGAATGGGATTTTGCCTATACTATAAAAGCACAACTGAACTTGTCTCTATCTGCTCACTTAGTTCATAGGAAACTATGTTTGGGTTATGCATTTGCATGCAGAATTTCCTGAGAGAATGTTTTATGTAATGACTTCAAAGCTTTTCAACAGTGGCTGGGTGCAATGCACTTTTTTTTTTGGCACTACTGTTTGAGCTTTTTCACTTTTTGTTCACTTTTTATGTCACAATTAAATAGTGACTGAAATAGGAAAGGGCTCTCCTGTTCAGAATTTGAACAGTGAGTTACAGTTGCTGCTTCAGCAAATACCTAAAGCTAAAGCTGTAGTGTCTCCCTCCTTACAGGGGTGTTCTGAACACCGTGTCTGATATGCCTTGTGTCTTTCCTTCCTCCCATTCCCCAAACACCGCTCCTTACACAATCATTTGTTCATTCACACAAGACAGAAGAATTACAGGGCAAAAGCTGTGATATCAATGAATTTTCAGTGGCCTGACTGTTAGGATACTGCCTGGCCACATATAGATTTGAGTCTTACCTACAAAGGGACTTTAGGAACTATTCTCAAAATGCCAGCTATCATTTAGCCTAATCAGAAATTCCTGACTCATGCACAGCACTGGAATTCCAGGCCTCATACTCAGTTACTGCCAAACTCCTTCTTGAGGTGCCTTGATGAATCTAGCTATGGATAAGCATTCTATCATTCATTAGTAATTGAAAGACACAAATATTTATTGTCCCCAAATAAGTGATGAACATTTTGACTAACAAATGACAATTATTTTACATTTTAGCATTACACTTCTTTGTCCTTTGGAGTATGAAAGCATCTGCTTTTTTTTCAATACTTTTCAATACAAGATGGGCATATCTTTTACTAAAGAATTAGGTGTTATTGCACAGCATATTAGAGCAGCAAAGGAAAATGGAAAATTCCTAAGTCATTGCTCCAGTTTTTTCCTTCCCACTTGCCTTACTCAAGCCTCTTCTACAAAAATAAGAGATAAAACCATTTTCATCAATCTTCAGATTGTGTTTGTCACAGAAAGGTTGTGCTAGAAATGTTTGATTTTAAAAGCCTTTAGTCTTACATGGGAGTTGCTTTGTGTGTTATTACTCACATATACATGCCCAAGAACAGCATTTAATTTTAGCATGTAATAAGAAAATAAACCTCCTGTTTACTTTTGTTGACCACTAATTAGATATAATACTTTCCTCAACATTTGGCAAATCATAATTGCATAAAATTAAGGAAATTGAGAGAATGTTCACGAGGAGGGAAACACAGAATTCAGTTGGTGTCTTTCCTCCGTCAGGTAAGTAAATTCCATCCATCTACACACCCAAACCAACTTGTCTCAAAATCGATGGGAAGGCTGACTTTAGCCTCAGTGACTTTTGGATCAGATCCAACCTATTCCCATTAAAGTCGTCTCAGGACTTGAGCTAGATCATGATGTAACTGAATTAATTAGAATTAAATTATGAGAAACTACTCTCCATTACTACAAATTACTTGTAAAATAGCCAAGCTCTACTAGCATTAACGATTTCAGCAGTGTTAGATGAAAGTTTCTTTCCATGAATATTACTAGTTACAACTCTAGGGCCAGGTTTGAGCTTTCAGATTCCCATTCCCATTTTACATTAACAAGTATACAAAAGCATGTGTGTCACCCCATTGTGTTAGCTACCACCAGTCTGAGTTGGGCAGAAACAAATCCAACACCGTGACCCTTCTCCTGGACTACAAGTTGTATTGTGTTGAATCATCACAAAGTTCCCATTCCTTAGGAATTTTGCACTGCCTGAAAGTCCTCTGCTGTGAGCTTCTAGGCTGTTTGGGTTTGGTGCTCTGATTTAATATATATAAGAGAGTTTCAAGCTGGGAATGTGAAGCTAGGTCTGTACTTCTGGCTCAAGTCCAGCTGTCTATGTTTGGAAATGTATTTGATTTTGGAACACAATTTTCTGGAATGGAATGTCAAGAAAATACATAATCAAGAGGGCATCATAGATAACGAGCTACAAAAACCTGTTTGTCACCCTCCTCCCACAATGGCAAAGAGCCTTCTACAGCTGCTAATTAGAAAATTAGAACACCACAAATAGATTATATTTTACTGGCAGCATAGCTTCTTCCCCCCAGTGTTTTGAAGTACTTTTTGAATTGTTTGCTGTCAGCAAAACAAGTGCGCTACCTGCGATTCTATAGACAACAAAGCCCGGCAGCAGGATTTCAGTCAGGTGATGTCACCCAGGTAAAATTGTACTGACAAGCTTTTAATTAAAGTTTTCCCACACATCTTTCTGCTGGTCCCCAGGAGCTATTATTCATTATGTGCCGACTGTCAGCCAATTGTGAGTCGGGAGGGAAGTGTTTTATTTTCAAAGCCCTTGCTGACAGCTAGAGAACACTTTGTTATACAATCTGTTTACTTTTTTCACACACACAATCTTGCTAAAGGGGAAATGGTCATGCAGTAGTGTTTACAGTTTATGGCAATAATTAAATGCATCTGGCAGAGCAGTAGCTGAAAAGAGGTCGGTGTGGGTGTGGGTGAAAAGCCATAAAATTCCTCCTATAAACAGTTACCTTCACCTTGCAGAGCCCCTAGCATTTTAAGACAAAGTTTCTTTGGGAAAGGGCAGGTCTAAACAGGTGTACATGCTCTGAAAAGGGAATACATGGATCTAGCCATGTGGTACTTGATGCTAAGAAATACTGTCCAGGAATCACAGTAACACTGTTCTCATCAATGACTAGAACAATTCAAATTGGTTGTAAAACAGGTGCTTGTCTTTTACATTGCTAAATCCCAAAGTACTTACCTCTGTGAGAAAAATGGACAATGAGAAACAACTTGCCACCAGATGAAGGCAGAAGGTGGTGTGGTGTCCTGTTTCACCAAAGGGACACTATTTGATGCTTAGTATTTACAGAGAAACAGTCGTCTCAAAAATTTTAATAGCTTATGATAAAATTCTTTTTCAGTTGACTGGTGATGATATTTATTTAGAGTTATGAGCAACTTTTAATTAATGGTAAAAAGTTGTTAAGCAATAATCACTGCATCACCTAAGGTGTTTAGTACTTCAGCTTATTAAGAATAATAGAAAGTCAACAACTATTTTGAAAATGTTAGTAGATGAATTAAAGGTAGCGCAATATTCACATACAGAGGTAAAAAAGAAATTGCAGGCCAGTCACTACCAGACCATTGGTAATTCTGTGGAAGTCACTTCCACTGCAAAGCAAAGAGACTGGAAAATAAATTAATTGGTGAATATTTAAATTCCATCTTTTACTGATATTATAAATTACAATGTAAATTATTGAATGCATACATAACTCTATTGTTAATGAATTAAAATCTTTCACTGCTGTTAAGTGCCTTTAAATACCTCCATTCTTAGAAAATCATTTTCTCAGATGCAAAAAAATAAATTAAGGAAATTAACAAATGGATCCTTTAAAATGGGCTGTTTCTGTGATTATCAACATTAAACAGTGGACCTTAGTTGCCTCTGGACAGGGATGGGAGGTAGTGGTTGTAGACAATGCTGTGTGTCTTCTTTAAGACTTTTCTGTTTGAATATCATAAAATGTATTTAGCTCATCTGCATATGAACACATCAGTGCAGGTTTTATTAATGAAAAGGAAAATACTAAACTTCTGATTGCAAAATTCATTCACAGGTTTAACTTTGCAGATTGTGTTTTCTCACTATCCCTGTATTTCCTTTTCTTCTCTAATGAAAAATTTATTTTATTATTTTTTAATTTTAATGGATTATAGGAACAGGATTATATTTTTTTGCTGTCACAGGCAGCAAATAAATTCTGAGATGCTACACAGTTACATTCAAATTAACATATTTGTGATCATACCGTTTTCATCTTCCCAAGCTTAACAAAATCAACATACTAAGCAGTCAGTAAGCAGTTTATATTAATCTCTAAGATCAGTGTTATAAGAGAGCATTATTACTTTAGGTTCAGCATTATGAGCACTAACATCAAGATTTATTAGAGATTTCAGAAATCAAAGTATAGAGATTAGGTAATTTGCCTGAGATTTATGGGGTAGAAAAAGTGAGGGAGCTTTTGCTTCAAGGTTTGAAGCTGCCCATGCATTTTAGTCAGTCAGACTGTCATCCAAAGTGCATGGAGCAAAAAAGCACAATCCTAGGCTTCTAACTGATAAGGGATAAATGACTCATCAACCAGGATGACCATTTCACTCTCCTCCCTCCCACATGCTTTCTACGTCAAAGAAGCTGGGGGAACTGCAAGGCAAAGGAGCCAAAGATCTTCAGACAGAGCAGGTACTTCAATCCAATGATCATTCCTTCAAGCACAGTGCTGTGCTAATGTTATTGCACATCTTTCTGCTGGAGCTAGTCCACATCTAGGTGATCTGAAGTGATAGGAAACAGCTGTCTGCAACTGGCTTCCCAGCTCCCTCCCTGGGAATGTGCCTTCCTTTGAGATCCTGGACTCAGGGCTCTCATCTGACAAGTGAAAGGTACAAGGAGTACCACTGGCTCATCAACTTTCATATGCAAAAGGAAACTATTCATAAAAAACAACTGTAAAAGTTGAGTTGGAGAGATGCTTACAAACTGATATATTAGTTACCAGGAATTTGTAGAGAATTCATTTTATGCAAATAGGATTTTCAAATAAATCTAATAAGGATCCTTTAGAAAAGATTCAGGTCCGTCTGCTAAGGTGTGATCGTACTGTGTGTACACATGTGGGTGGACTTCCCTCAGCACTGAACAGTAGATAAGGTAAAACAACACAAGGCAGCACCACTGATACTCAACACACACGTCCTGGTGAGCCAATGTCGAGGATGTGCTACAGCCTCTTCATTGCTCCTCAGACATGTGGCTCAGTTCAAGCAGCAAGGACTGCTGCTCTGAAAAATGCAATCATGACAAGTAGTGGATGCGAGAGAGATAATGAAGTTTTAGCAACATACCGTATTAATGAAGAAAATGTTAAATTGTGAATAAACCTGTTCAAATGGGCACTTGCCATCTCACATACTTGTTAACAGTTGCTGATAGGATCCTTTTTTTTTCCAGTGCAAATTAATATTATCTTCAAAGTTCTGAAAGGAACTTAAATATGAGGCTAGCACAAAAAGAGATGGACTTACAAAAATTCTAAAGCCTAGTCAGTTTTGAAATACTGTTGTATTTCAGGTTAAGGAATGTAATAGCCGTTCTCTCTTGAAATAAAATTATTGGATTTTAATAGTAAACACCAACTGTCCTCCTTCTGAGGACATGATTATTTAAATATTCCTTTATGCCCTGGCCTCCAAGTTGCCTGCTATCACCCACATTTTCTGCTTCTTTCAAATACTGGCCTCTATTTTCTAAACTGTGTTTAAGTTGGGAGAAGAAACTAAAAAAAGCCCCAGACACATTGTATTGAATATTTTCCACATATTACAAGCACTTGCAAAAAGATATCTCCTAGACTCCTGCCCAAAATTGTCTGTTTAGTGTGTAAAACAGATCTGCATCTAAAGAAAAAAACAATCCACCAGACAACCAAAAACTCTGATGGTTTTGCCTACCTTCTCCATTCTCATCTCTCACTTTTCATTTCCAGATGTGAATAGCCACCAGAGAAACCAATCATGCTTCTTTTTCCAAAGTGATATCCCCTCTGGCTATGTAACTTATGTCTGGCCTAATAAAGTGAGAACTACTTATGTCTACAGTATACCAAATTCAGACCTGAAATGTTTTCATCTTTAGCTGCTCAGAAATAGTGGGCTTTGTCAGAGTTAATATGTTAAATGATTACTGCTATATCAAATAAAGTCACTTAGCATGACAGAGATCACAGTTGTACAATGAACTACAACTTGGTTTTCTGCCATCTTTTGGACCTCTATTGGTTGTCTAAGAAAGTAAATAATAATTCCTATCTTTTCCTCTTGATATCTTCCTTGACAAAATAAAATTAATTTCAATACACTTACCATTCATTTCTTGACTTTTTTATGGACTGGCACATCCTCTTCCTCCTGCAACATGTTTTAGATGATTTGGAGTCACCAAGAATCTTTTCTTAGCTTTTGAAATGAGTTTTACAAAAAAGTCGCTTTGGAAACTGACAGTGCCCTGCAGGGCTCTTGCTCCAGGCAGCTAAGAAAGCACATGAAGATACTGTAAAGACTTACGTTTGAACAACTCTTCTTTCCTCATCTTCAGCCAGGTTATTTCCCCTAGTAAGCTGCACATTATACTGGCAGATATCTTGCCTGTCTTTCTCTTCCTTTTGGTTTTTTTTTACTCTGTTTATATTTTCCATGTCCTGACACATCTCCAAACATGCCTGTTATATTTTAGTTCACATTAGTCAGTGCAGGAAATTGCTGTAGTTGTGGTCTCTCACTCACGTTTCTCTCTTCAGGTGCTGCAATAGGAATTTGTCTCCATTTCCAACTTGTTAGAGCGCAATACCTGTTTTAAGATATTGTGCATGTCTGCATTCGTTTTTTTTATAGCAGAGAAGAAAAGTTATAGCAGGTATCTTTCAGTAACATGAATCCTCCTTGTCCCCCTTCCTGTACTGCTTTTACAACGCTGTGGATGAGATAAGGGATAAGAGGCAAGCTGCATGAGGAAACCCACACAGAATTATGTTGACAGCCTGAAGGGGTGCACTGTAACTCACTGTTTATGACTGCCCACATGTGCTGGAGCTGTGAGTTCACTCACAGTTCGTGTCTCCGCAGTGCAGTACAGAGGGGAGTTAGCTCCGGAGATAGTATTTCCCATCTCGCACTCATCAGTCTGGGTCTCCCTATCATCAGCTGCCCATAAAGCAAACTTTGTGCTGGTCTAATTGAGTCTTCAGTCTTCCTGTACCTCCACCTTGTCATGTTAACAGTGTGAATGGAAAGCAAAATCAGCACAAATATCAGGCTCACTCAACAAGCAGCTGACTCATGGAAGCTTATGTCAAGCTGCGTTTCACATGGCTCAACCTCTATTCTTAAACACAGAATAAACGCCAGCCTCACACCTGAACTGCCACACCCATTTGTCTGGTGTCAGTGAGGGATAGCGTCCTTTGTGCCATGGGCTTCTGAGCAGCCAGGGTCTGGAAGGAAAGAACAGGTGAAAAAACTAGGACAGCAACCCCTTGTCAGACCAAAGATCCCCGTAATCTTTTCTCTGACAATACCTGTCAGAAGACGCCTCTGGAACAGACAGGAAACAGAAAAATCTCATTCTGATGTATCCGTTGAAAGATCAGCATTTCTTGGTGGCAACTCAAACTTTTGAGCCAGAAATAGCATTTCCATATTTATAACTTTTTCTTTCATTATTTTGTCCAATCACTTTTTATCTCAGATAATTTCTAAACTAAAATTTCTAACAGTAAAAACTACCTTTCAGCAGGGAATTCCATAACGAACCACTCATTATATGAAAAACTGCCTTCCTTGTTCGGGACTTGACAATGACTTGTTTCATTTGATGACTTTTGGTGTTATTGCAGTGGGAAAAACAGTGCTAAGTATTCTTGCTTTCCCATCATGAATATACAGACCTGTGTCACATCTCTGCTATGACATCTCCTTTACAAAAATCCCAGTCATAAGACATATTTACTTGCATGGAAACCATTCCAGACCTCTGATTGTTCCTGCTGTCCTTTGACTTTGATAGATCCTGTGCTCCTTTCAAAGTTGAGATATCAGTTCGATATTCAATATTCACGATGCAGACGGAGGGTTTAAGTGGAAGATTAACATTTTCTATTCTGAGCAGTATTTGTCAACATATTTCATAATATTTTAGTTTGGCTTTTAGCTAACATTGAGCGTAGTTTTCATTGAACTACAAAATTAGGAGTGTTCCCTAATACATATCACCTCAAATACATCTACCTCAAATTTTATTTGCCATTTGTTCTGTGGGTCTCACACCACCATGAAGTCCCTGTGCAGTACTTTGCAGGTCTCTCTCATTTTTAGAACCTTGATTAACTTAGTAAAGTCTGGGATTTTTTCACCTTATTGCTCACTTTTTCCTTAAATCATTCACTGGGATGATAAACAGCACACATACCATAGAATCATAGAATGGCCTGGGTTGGAAGGGACCTCAAAGATCAACCAGTTCCAAGCCCCAGCCAAGAGCAGGGACACCTTTCAGTAGACCCAGGTAAGACTTCACTAGTGATCCTTTTCCACTGTCAAAAATTATTTTTACATGATTTTTCTCACATCAATTTTTTTTTCTGTATGAGAATATTTTCTCTTATCTCACAAAAAGTCAGTTCAGGAGTTTTTGGAGAAGAACTCCAAAGAGAAATGTTTTTAGAAAAACAAATGGCTACATCAACTGACCTTTCTTACTTTCTTAGTTGTTGACTTCTTCAAAGAAGTGATAGTTCATTAATTGATTGTAATTCTTTCTACAGCAACTCGATGATCCTTTCCTGAAAAGTTTTGATGATTCATTCCTAATATTTATAGTGCTTAGTCTATTTGTCCCTAATGTATTTATTTATGTTTTATCTAATTTTATCCTTTACAGTAATTTTTGCAAATTTTCTGGGTACACATATAACTTTCTGAATGATCTAAAAAACTGCAGCTTCAGTCTGTGTTGCAAGGGAAATTATATATTACAGTTAATATTTCAGCTATTTCATCCAAGGGAACTTATAGAATCTGAGGCAGAGGGGTTTTTTAATTGTTAAGGTTCAATTTACTGATTTATTCATTAACTCTGCCTGTTTATGTCTTAATTTTGAGACAGATATCATGAGTTTCATCAATAAATATTAATTATTCTGTTTGAAACTTTCAAAAGTGTTGCTACGAAAAAAATAATCTTATTTTACTATTAAATTATCTTTTCTGAACTCCGTTCAGACCTCCTAGAAAGCTTCCAGAAAAATTACTAGTATCTTTTATGCCTTTTGTAAATTGTTTCTTAGAGTCTTTCTTGACTTATTATATATGTTCAAATCGATAGTTATCATAAAGTTCTCTTTTGTGTTCTCCCTTTGTATAAGATATCAAGCTTTGGCTCTGCTGTACTGAGGAAGCACAGCAGCTTGTGTAAACACAGAGAGATGTAAATTCTTGGATACTCATTGGGGATGCAAACTGAAAGATGAGAACTGTGTATTTCTTGATGCCTTTTGAGAGTGGTGGCTTAAATGTGCAAGACACCAGTGAACAACTTTGGCATGAAATCTCACTGTACTTCATACGTCTGAAAAGTGGAAAAATATATACTAAATACTCCAGCATACAAGAGATACTATAGCTTGAGCAGAGAACATTATTTAAACCTACAAATTTAAGCCAACTAACGTTTGTTTCTACATACACATCCTCTATCTCACTAAACGTTTATGTTAAACTGTGCTGACACATATACAACCTTAAACACAATAGATTTCAGCCACTGACAGAAAATAGGCTGCACATTGTGTTCCTAGGCTTTTTGCTTCCAGATAATATACATGCTTAAAACAAGTAGAGACTTCACATTTTGCTCATAATACTCCAAAGAACTGTTCCACAGAGTGAAAAGTTAAATACACTTTCTTCTAAAATACCAGGTTCCTGGGGTTGTTTGTGCTGCTGGTCAGGAACCATGAAATTCAGTGGATGCATGAGTGACTTCTTTTTAAAAACTCTTTTAAGAAAATCCTAAAACTCAATGTAGAAGTTGGTGATTTTAAGTTGGGAATTCATTAGCTAAAGTACCTTGGGTCTCAACTTAGCAAAGTAATTTTGCAGAGGAAAGTCATAAGTTATTTGAACTTTACTAAAAAAAAAATAAAACACAAATGAAATTGAGATACTTGACACACAAACAATATTTTTGTAGTCCCTAGATACACACACCAACAAACAAGTTAACATAGAATCTCCTGAATCACAATCAGCAAAGGGAAAAATCATTTTTCTATTCTACACAAAGAGTAGTTTGCTTCTCCCATCTGTCCAGATAAGCTATGAACAAAACCTGAAGTGAATTGAGGGTGTTTCACATTAAAACATTCTTGGCCTTCTTGAGACTCAGCACTGTACAAGGAGAACATTTTAATTTCCCAGAAAAATTATTTCTTCCAACTAATGTTTAGATTTACTTCACAAAAGTTCATATTCAAAAGTATAACAATAATAAGAATTAATGCTCATGTGGTGTTTAATTATTTAAAAGTCAGTTTGGTTGACCACTCTGCTCCATACAAAATAATACACTGAAATAGCAAGTGCACCAGTCAGTGAAATATTTTATGAAGAGCGAAATATAAGTACTTTGTTTCATTGGAGAACTGCCATAATCATATGATAGTTATACTATAAATTAGGGACAGGACAGTGCATTAGATTAATACTTTGCATTTCTAATCTATTAATATACCACTTTTGGGACTTGATTTTAAATCCACTGCACAGCAAAGTGACTGAAAATCATTCCATCCTGACAGCTTTTAAAGATCACAAGTGAAACATGTTAAGAAAGTCTCAACCCAGTTGATACTGAACAGGAGCAGTCATCTTAGAAGATATCCAGTATTGGTCCTCTTTCAGCATTCTCACCAAAAGAGATACCTTCATTACTCAGAGGAGTATTTTGTACTAGGCTGGTGATAATACGACTGAAATACAGGCTAAAGCAGTCCAGGACAAGTGCCCTATAGGTTCCCTGACAAAGAATATTGTATGTCTGCTAGTCATGTATAAAAAGTTAGGAAAACATTTTTCCTATTGATGTTGGAATGAAAAATTCAGAAGGATAAGTTGTAAAAGCAATGCCTTTTATTGTTTCTTAAATTTTTAGGACGGATAAGAGAATGACAAAATCATCTAAAACCAGAAAGGAGCTAAATTAACTTTTACAGCATTCTTACACTATTTTAAATTATAACTGAATAGAATATTTTTCTAGCTCCCACTCCAGTTAGAAACACTATAGTAAGTTTGTGTTAAAGCACTTTTTTCAAATATGCAAAATATCCCAGCTACTGCTGTGGTTTCTGTTCTCTCACTAATAAGTGTGAGTAAAGACAAATAACAGCTTTAGTACTTTTCCCGCTGGTGAATTCCTAATTAAATAGTTCATTAGTAGATTATCTAACCTTCATTTAATGAGGCCCTCCAGATGTTATTTCTTAAGTGAAGCAAAAAGGAAAACAGCTGAATGCTGAAAGCACAACATAATTGGATATGGTCAAGTTGGAAAAGACTGAATTCTCATATTACCGTTACTGTAATAACGTATGATTTTTTTCTAGAAATTGTCAATGAGTGATGACCTAGAGAAAATCCTTTAACTATCTCCGGTTATAATTTTAAATATACTTGGCTGTATTTACTTAACTTCTATTTAATATTAGTCTTCTTCCCACTACTTATATGCAGCTGTCTTTAACACTTATAGATTCCAGCTTGCACTTTTCTGTTCTTTTCATAACACTTCCACTTTTATGATGAAGGTTCTTCTATTTGTTCCTGCTAGAGACCTGTGTCCAGTACAGATTCATATTTCCTTTCCTTAACTGTTACACAGAATAATTATCTCAATAATTTTATACAGGGTTTCTCATGAGATAATAATTGATCAGAAAAAAAGCATTTAATATTTAAGTAGAACAAACGAAATTTTAGTACAGGATAGGAAACAGCCTATTAATATAATTGGCTATCAAAAAGTCTATCTTTAAGGCACTGCCTATATAAGAATGATGAGAAGCCTTTAAAACAAATTATAGCAATTTTTTTTCAGCAAACACATTGAACCTTATTGGAGAAGTATCAAATTTTCTTCCACACAAACATGGAGACAATTCATTTATCTTTTCTGTTATTATTAGACTTATTCAGTTCTTACTAGAATTGTAAAATGAGTCATGGGACACTTTGCAGAGTTCCACAATAGAATGTAGAGATAGGAAAATAAAGGTATTTTCTATGAACATCCAAGAGATTTTCAAGGCAATTATGTAGTCACGGATATGATGCCATGGATTATGGCATGGATAAACACTGTACTACTGTGCTGGAAATGGAGTGTAGAAAGAGATTGTTATGAGGGAAGAAGGGGTTTTGATGGGATAGTCTGCCCTGGGCTTCATGCCTTTCATGTCCCTGGACAAAGGATAATGAGTTGACAAATTTTCTGATGAAACTCTTAGGGATAGTAAAACCACAGCCAACTCTTTAGAACATTAAAAGAATCTCATGTCATTCAGGATCTTGACAATTAAAAAATAAAAAATAATTTTTAAATGATTAAATTTACTTTTGAGAAACCTGGACTGATGCCTATGGGGAAAATAAATCCTACATCTCCATTTAAAGGTGACCACTGTCACTAAAGTATTAGGTCTTGGGGTTGTGATGAAAAATCCTATGAAAACATCAAAACACATAAAAAAATAATGTGCACTCTGGCAGTCAAAAAGGCAAATCAATCATTAGGGATTAGAAGGCAAAAAGTATATTACTATGCCACAGAGTAAACACATATCTTACCCCCATGTTGCGTGGCAGAAGCTCTGGTCCCTCCTTCTCCAGGAATTGAGAAATTCAGTTCAGAAGAGGGCAAGAACAGTCAAGAATATGGATCACTAAGGAACTAATTCAGTGTCTTTAATTTGGGAAACAAAAAACCTATAGCAAGGTATGATAAAATTATGTTTGGCATGAGAAGGGCGGGCAGGGGAGGACAGTTTGCTGTCATATGCAGAGTAATAACTAAGAGGTAAAAAGAGGAAGATTCAAAGAGAAGACAACAATCTCCTAAAGCAATGTTGTTAAGATGCCTTGTTGCAAAATGATGTAAATACAAGGAAGCTATTAAATACACAGGAGTCACAACTGAGTGAGGAACTCTCACATGACTGGATGAAGGTGAAGCACTCTTTTCTTTTGGAAAAGATTTCTTCCTTTTACAAGATCACAAAATAATTAAGTTTATAAAAAACCTCCTTTGAGAGTATTTTTCCTCTTCCATTTCTATAATTCTGTATTTTTTCTCTTTTTCCTTCAAATTTCATGAAAGTACAGATAACATTGTATATTTTTATTGTTCCTTTGCTTATCAGCAATTGTTCAGATCTTAAAAAAAGTCTAGAAATTTCCACAATGAAAAAAGAGGAAAACAATATAGACATTTGAAAATAAATAATTCCATGACTTTCATTTTTTATATTTGTTGTCAAAATAGAATATTAAAGAAGTAGAAATAAAAAGGTGGACTTCCAGCAGTACAATTTTCCAAAGAAACGTGATAAGAGGGGAAATTATAAATAAAGAACCCGTTTATTTCTATCTTCCCATTAAAATATTCAAGTGAAACAAGAGTAATGTTTTCTCATAGAAATTATTTTTAAATTGAGATTAATTTTCTAGCAAGATATTCTTGTACTTGATGTGTTAATTGTTGAATCAAAATCTCAGAAAATTGAGCATTTTGCCATCTATCAACTGTTTGCTGTATATATATACACATAAAAGTTTATATATTTTTACCTATTTTACATGGTTTTTAAACACTGAAATGATTTGATCCACTATTATTTCTAAAGTTTATATAACCTTTATACATACATTCTATGAATAAACAAATTTTGAAAATATCATAAAAATTGATAAATTCAAAATAATTCTATTTTTGCTGCATCATTTGTGAAAAAATAAAAGCAAAACAAAAAAACGGCAAAAAGACAAAAAGGCACGATCCTGTAGTCATTTAAAACTGACATAATGCACAAATGCCTGTGAGGGTCTGCTGGACCATGGAGACGTAAGGGGAGGACAGTGAGGGAAATTGTCTGATCCCTGCATTGCTTTCCAAGAACTATGCCCAAAATGTAAGCAAGCAGACTACAAAGTCAAACTCTTAACTCACTCCTATCTTTTGCATTATGTAGTTGCACTTGTTCCTTTGATCATCAGCTCTGCTGAACTCAGGCTAAATTAAAACTTCCTGGCTTTCATCCAGATATTTATTTCTTTCTCCTATGAGAGCTAGTAGACAGTGTATTTTGTTCAAAATGGGGATTCTATGTTTAGCTGAGTATGGTTAAACCTGGTGCAGGCACTTAAGACTTGACTGTCTCACATTATCGACAGATAGTTTAATGTAGTGCTACATAATCCCGAGAAGCTACTCAGAACAGTTCTCCATGGCGAAGGGCACCTGCACCCTGCCGCTTTCAGAGCATTCTCAAAGAATGAACCATCTGCAAGGAGGTCATCATGACTGACTAGTTTTCCAGCTGGCACTTCTCAGTGGACCATCATACTGATGTATTTGATCTACGAGCTGTGTTGAGGCTGGGGATTTGATGGAATACTCATAACCACCATTTTTCTGTTTGTTAGTAAGGGTAAGTGAGAAGTCACCGACACCCCGTGGTCTTGTTTCTGTACTTTGATTGGATCATCTAATCTTGCTAGATTCTGTCTACCTCCACTGAAATCAAACTGAGTTTTCTTTCTTTAATAAATTTATCATGACTGCACTTCTCTAATTACACTGAACACTTAAAGGAATAAAACTTGACTCAAAGTGGCATTTATGCAGAACAAATATATGAGATACAGGTGCATCAAATTCAAACTGCCATTTGATTTTTTTAAAATATTTGTGAATATTTTTCCCACAATGTCAATTAATACCAATATGGATAATTTCCAGCAATAAATAACAGAATAGTCTGTTTGAACAATGAGGATGGAGGAGGTATTTGGGAGTTAGTACGTAGAAGATACTTAACCAAGCTTTTATAAACCTGTTTATGCAACAATGACTGTACTTAAGTTCCAGGACTCCTGGGAAACAGATCATTCAGATCCCTAAGTGGGGACTCTGTTCTTCAAGGAAATGTATAAACTAAGGTGAAATTATTTATAATTCAGACTAACTATGGTCAAAGTCTGAATCCACAATAACCCAGTGTGTGTTTGAAAACTGCATACTCGGTGGATATCAAGGTGGCTACTGGGTCAAGACCCAATGGCTTAGAAATGTGTTCTCCAGGTAAGTGCAAGTATTCCCAGGACAAAATCTTTACAAAGCCTGTACTCAGCTTGTGGCCAGTTGCTTTCTTTCTCTAAGGGTATTCATTTAGAGTTGTTAGGAAGTTCTGATACAGCTGCCTGGGCTTATCTGAAATAAAATATTCTTTGAGCAATTTCCCCACATATCAGAGTTTTCAAAAATACATCATTTTCCTCATTTGAAACTGCTATGAGTTATTTGAGATAGCAGGTGAAATATGAAAATGTGACAGCAAATTCCTTTGCTAGGTGTCAGCAGCATAAATTAGAATTATTTGTACTTCCACAACTTATTTACTTACTCCAATTTAAATGACACACTTCTGTTCTAAAGTATAAGTAAATACTAATGAACTGCTCCAAGGAATATGCATATTAGAAATACTTGCTTTGCACAGAAATGCAGTAATGACCAACACTAAACTATAATCCTATCTCACACCATCCTGCAGAAAACCCCATGGGAAAAGCCAAGCCCTTGGGTGTGACTCAAAGACTAATACCTGCAGGTAGGCCAAGTTAAAAAGAAAATCCAATATAAAAAACCAAAGTAGACAGAGACTGCTGTCTACCTTGTTTCCTTTAGGTCAAACCCAGAGCCTTACAATAGGGACACATCACTTTGCATCAGGAGCACAGCTGAGCGGATGGTGAAGCATCTCTCAAACCACATTTAATATAAGGTTCAAATCCATCACACAAAATCCTGTGAAGATTGCATCTCAGTGTGACAAAGGGGTGGATTACTGTATCAGGGAGAGAGAGAGTTGCAATCTTCTGAGAAAACAAAAAGGTCCAAAAGAAACCTTTGGAAATCAAATTAGTTTGCTTATTTGTCCTGTGAAGGAATGGGCCTTTTCTACATGACAAAAGGCACTTAAATTTACTAGGAAATGTGTTTATTTTAATTATGCTATTTGCAAATTTTCTGCAGCATGTTCTATGAAAGTAATGAGGCTGTTATTATGAGTTACTTATCACAGCTGTCTGCTATTAAATCATTTTACTACTTTTGTGTGGATCGCAAAGCAGTGAGAAGTAGAATGTAGTTAAAATACTGTACAAAGGGAACAGTAGCCTTTAATCCAGCAACCTGACTGTACAAAATTATGATGTGCAAAAAATCACCATCAGGAAGGATTATTTGGAACAGAATGAACTACAATTTTATCAATCATTTCTTTTAAAAATACAGAGTATTGTAGTAAATAACATTTTATGAATGTGTGTACTGACTAAATTCCTGTTAAAAATGTTGTGATTTAGTTTGACCTTAGTATTTCATGGGAACGTGCAGTTAAATTACTTGTAAAAATAAAATACCAGAAAATAATACAAGAGTAAAATCTCTTTCAAACTCATATTCATATGACTGCTTTATTTTGTACCTATAAATTATGTCAGATGACTTATACTTACACATTTTAAAGAAAACATCAATAACAAACACTAAAGAAAAAAAGATTACATTGAAAGTCATATATTAACTGTGAAAGACTCTGATAGGGAAAATTAAAAATTTCTCTCATGAACCAGTTATTTTGTGAATAACAACAGAAAACAAAGACAAAGGTCAGGAATTGGGACAATTCTTGCTTTGGTTTGCAAACCACAGGTTGCACATAAAAACTTGGCAAGCATCAGAGGCTCTTCATACCAAAACTTAATGCTGAAAGTAATGGCAGCTCACACTAAGCACATTTCTCTTGTACAGTATATATTTGGATCTTCATTAGACTTTACTACTTTTAACCTTCCATCAATTGCAAGCTCCTACCAGGACTCTAAAATTATCTTCACAATCAGAAATTTTAAAAGCTTTGTGGTAAAACTGCAAACACCTGTACAAAACCAAAAAGTCTGATAAAATTAGCAGTTGTATTTGCACATATTTTTAATTTGTTGTATTTAAACACAAGTGATGATTACATTAGAACAAATGACAACCACCTTTTCACAACAGATAAAATTCTAAATGCCAAAGTAAGACAAGATAGAATTCCTTACACACCCCTACCTACATGCACATCAGTGATGTCCTTGAGACTCAGCTCCAGTATGCTGCCTTTGGAAATGTGCAGAAACACTGCTCTGACTCCTTCAGAAGTCTTTCCTTGTGCCTCCTGCAAGGCCCTGCATTCTGTGTGCTTCCTGCTCTTCCCAGTTGTGGACAAACTCCTTGCTGTCCTCCAAATGCTCAGCCAGAGAGGTTGTCCAACTCATTACTCTCCAGGAAAAGGGCAGCTCCCAGGCCTGGGCAATTCCTTTTGAAGGAAATATGCCACAATAAGATCAACAAGTAAAGAAAATACCATCAGTAAGCAAGCCAAAAAAAGAAATTTCCCAAAAAACCAAAAAACCTAAACAAACAAAGAAACAAAAAAAAACCCCAAACCACCAAAACCTCAACTCTTCTGGTAGCATCCACATGCAGTAAGAAATGCCCATTACATACAATTTCCCAAATGGTGAAAAAAGCATGCTACTTAATTCAGCTTCCAGTGTTTTTTCTGAACTTCATATCATCCTCTTGCTTTGCCAAAAAACAAAGCTGTCCCAACTGAAGTATGGCAAACCAGTTCTCAGCTAAAACAAAGCACCAAGTAACTGTGATAAATGTGTACATACATACACATTAAAAAAAAAAAAAATGTGACGGAGATATCATGCTTGTTCTGAAAAGAGGCCCTTTGGCCTTGCCAGTTGTTAAAGGTATGGACACTCATGTTTTTCTGCCTTTTAATTTTGAAACGTATGATTCCTCTTAATCAGAGAGAATAATAACATCAGACTTTCATGTACAGGCCATTAATGATGAAATATTAACCTGGAATTTCAATGCAGTCTTAGAATGAAGAAAAATATTTTTAAGATAAAGTAGATTTTTAAAAGCCTCTGAATTAGTATTAGCTTGCACTAAAAGCAAACAAAATGAGATAACTAGAAGCGATGGTAACCTAGAATTATTCTGATGGCCTTCTGTGATGGAGAGACTGGAACAGCCAACAAGTGAAGACCACCTAGATTTCTGTTAGAACTTCAACATGGTCCCACATGACATCTTATCTCCAAATGGGAGAGACATGAATTTGAAGGATGGACTATTCGAGGGATAAGAAATTGGCAGGATGAAGACAGTCAGAGAGTTGTGGTCAATGTCTCTTCTTTCAGGAGGAAGCCAGTGATGACTGGTGTCCCTCACTCATCAGAGGGAGGTCAGAGTAGTGGGCTCTGTCTTGGGACTGGTACTCTGTAATACCTTTATTGATGACACAGACAGTGAGATCAAGAGCACCCTCAGCAAGTGCACGGATGGCACAAAGCAAAGTGGAGAAGTAGACACAACAGAAGGAAGTTATGCCATCCAGAGGGACCTGGATAAACTTAAGAGCTGGGCCCACAAGAACCTAATAAGCTTTGCCAAGGACAAGGGCAAAGTCCTGCACTTGAGTTGGGGCAATCACAGACATGAGCACAGACTGGGAGAAGAACTCACAGAATACAATCCTGTGGAGGAGAACTGGGAATTCTAGTGAATGAAAAGCTGGACATGAAATGGTAATGTGCACTTACGGCCCAGACCTGGGTGGCACCAAAAGAGGAGTGATCATCATTAGGTCAGGGAAGGTGATTCTTCCCCTCTACTCTGCCCTCATGAGACCCCACCTGGAGTACTGTGCCTAGATCTGGAGTTCTGAGCACAAGAAAGAAGTAGACCTGTTAGAGAAGGTCCAGAGGAGGGCCATGAAGATGATTAGAGAGATGAAGATGGAAGAGTTGGGACTGCTGCCTGGACAAGAGAAGGTTCCAGGGAGACCTTATAGCAGCTTTCCAATACCTAAAGGGGGCCTACAAGAAAGCTGGAGAGGAATTTTCACACAGGTGTGTAATGACACGACAAGGGGGAACAGCCTTAAGCAGAAGAAGGCAAGGTAGATTTAGATTAGATGGTAGGAAAAAATTCTTTACACAGCAGGTAGTCACTGGAACAAGTTGCAGCATCCCTGGAAGTGTTTGAGGCCAGGCTGAAAGGGGCTTTGAGCTACTTGGTCTAGTGGAAGGTGTTCCTGCCCATGGCAGGGTGGTAAGAACTAGATGATCTTTAAGGTCCCTTCCAAACTAATTATATGATTGATACTATGATTCTATGATTCTAGAACTATTCTTTGAATTAAGTACAAGTCCTTTAAGTCCTTAAAATTCTATTAAATTCCATTTAAATACCATCAAAAGAAGAGGAATGAGTGGCATATAATTAATACTTTTGCTTAAATTGTAACAGTAAATTTTAATTTCCTACTGCAAGGTAAGGTGATGTGGACTTTTTTTGTATGTTGAAGAGAAATTTTGCATCCTGTACAATTTTAATGGAAAAGTTTTACTTTGTACACAGCTCACGTTATATTTTCAGAGGTATTAATGAATTCTCAGAAATTGATTTGTATATACCTCAAGTTATTTCTCTGGTATTCATACCTTGCTGCTGTACTACTCGATTGCATAATTATAAATGAGCTCTTTGCAATGTATTATATAGAAAATCAGAAGTGAAAAATTAATAGTAGGAGATAATTCATTAGATCCTCCCTATAAAAAAACTTTAGAAAAAGCTACAGCTGAGACCCAAAGGTTCTAATTCCAAAATAATCAAACTCTGACCTGTTGAAAATTCACTGAAACCAACTTACCAACTACCCTACTCTTTTTCCAAAATTAAAATGAATGTAGCAACTGGTCTTATATCTCCATGCCTAATGTAGACTTTATGGCATTCAGTCTGAGAATATTTTGACATGGTTATTAAGTTTTCCACTAATTGCAACAAGAATGCCTTCCCTTCAGACATATCTCCTCACAGATACCTCTATAAGCTCATACAACAGCTTCCTATCACAAGGTAGCAGCCCCTTGTAAACTTAGATGCCTAAAGTTAGGCTCCTAAATCCATTGTAAGGAACCTACTTCTTTCTAGCTACATCTGCAAATCAAGTTGCAATCAATGCAATCTCACCTTCTTACTTGATATATTTTTATTTTATCCATGTGCTTGTGTAAGGATTTAGAATCTTTTTTTTTTAGGAGACATGGTTCGATCACTTTGGATTATTATTTTGTTTGATCCTTCTTAATTATAAGAACATGATTTCTGCAATACAGAACCGTTTGGTCAACATACTTTAAACTTCCTCCTGTAGATTCAGATTACAGTTTCAAATTATTCTTTGAACATTTGAACATCTGCAAGAAATACTTACAAATTGCAAGAGAAAATGGAAAAAATGTCTTTTGATTTTTTTTCCTTTCTTTGGTTATAAAAGGCAAGCTTATTGTGGGATTGGACAATTCAAAAATCAGAATGCTGTAGAAAGCAGTCATTTGCTTCCTCAGAGTGGTTGGGATATGGTGCTGCATGCTCAAACATTGTACTTGCGTGCTCTTAGTTTCTGTATCTCCTGTGCAAATATTTCACAAGGGAAAAAATTCTGATAGCACTGTTTTATGTCTTTTAAATGGCTAAGTTGGCATTTTTTGATGAAAGAAAGACACAGAAGAAATGTCTCTGATTTGTAATTATCATTCTTAATTTGAGGTTTCCTTTCTTCATGTGGCTTACAGCACTGAGACTTCTATCAGTGATTTGTAATCCAAGAACAATGTTGCTTCAAAAAGACCCTGGAACTCCTGTTGGGTTATTATAATTACTTACTCTAAATCTGCAATTAGATCCTTATAACATGATGCTGTCTCGTTTATTATTTAAAACAAATGAGACCAAGCCGAATGCTTAGAGTTTATTTATCATTAAGGCACTCTTGAATATTTTGTTTCTAAGGCAATGCACGTAAAGGGTTATTATATCAGCAGTTCTTTGGGGTAGCCATAGTCCAAACTCCACAGAACTTCAAGTAGTTCTTGAAATTTGTGCCAATGTGGAAATAAAACCCCCAAATATTTAAGCATACAAACCACAACCCACTGATCCATTTCTTCCTCCAGATTAATTGTTTAAATTCTATTAGATACACAGGTGTGAAGCTAAATTAACTCAGCAATGAATCTGGCATTCAGATAGTAAATATATCATGAAAAATTGGCAATGCAGAGATTAATGTGTCAGAGGCTTGGCACTTCAGAGTCTTTGGTGTTAAGGTATATATATATATATAAAACTGTGCTCCTAATTTTAAGAAAAAACCCATCAAACTGGTATATGCCACTTATTGCTCTGCTGTTATATCAGGACATGGTCTACCTTACCTTTTTATAAAAGTCTTTTATGCACAGTACTTAAACATCTCCTTTGGAAAAATATTTCTGAGAGGCTGTTACCACCTACCTTCAGAACTGAAGCTCTCTTCAGTACCACTTGAGTGTGTTTTCAGTGCAACTTCTGGCTTATGCAGTGCTTTGACTGTTGTGGTGTAATTTCATTCACCTCTTTTCTAAAGGCCATGATGAGAGGCTTCTTTCTTTATTTTTTAACCTCAACTTCCTCCCCCTTGTGTTCATTGTCCATTTATACCACCCACATCCATCTCTTTGAACTAATTCTCCCCTTCTTTGCTTCCTCTTCCTTTTGCCTTTATTTTTCTATTTAGACCATATGCCATTCAGACCCTCCCTGATTGTCTCTTACATAGATTTTGTAGATCACTGTGTATGAAATGGACTGTTGTTCTCTGTAGCCCTTAATGCATTTAATTGAGGAAATGTTACTTTATTCCACGGTATAAGATAAAACAAGTGCAGCTTCAACCTAAATATCAGGACTCACTTTTGAGCTGCAGGAGGGCTGCACACCAAGTCAGAAGCTACCAAGCAGAGCATACAAGAATGCTGCTATGCACATCATTGCACAATGGTGGCTCACGTCAGCCAAGGACTTCAGAACTTCTTAACAAAAAAACGTGCTACTTCCATGACAAACAAAAATAATTGACTAACCATAAATTTGAGACAAACTGAAATAACATGTCAATCAACATGAAGAAGAACACACTGTCCCTTCCACTAAACACAATGAGACAGAGCTGTTTGTTGCATGTGGGTTCACCTACCTTCAAATTATGTTGAACAGCTGTGCCAGTGTTCATGGAGAGGTAGTTTCCTGCATTCATAGAATTAGGGGAATTTTCTGCTGAGTTTACTAAGCAAATATGAAATCAGTGTCAGATCAGACTAGAAATACAGACTAGAATTGTACAAGGCTGTTGTGCTAATCAGAGGCAAGATTTTGATATAGTATAGAAAGCACATCTGCCAGCTGGAGAAGTTCCACCAGAGGCACCTATGTGTCTTACTCTGAGTCAGATGCTACACTGAGCTGACCAGTGATGAATTCCTGCAGCATATCCACATGGAAAGCCCAGGTGTAATGGGCTGGACATATGGCTTGAATCAATGATGTACATATGTTCAAGCACCTCCTATGAAGGGAACTGGAGTGTGGAAAGAGGAAGCAATGGTGATCCAAGAAAGCACTTCTAGGACACCCTAAAGGCAGGATTGATTGAGTGCAACCTTCTGGCAAAATCTTTTGAGTTCTTTGCCAGAAAGATACAGCCACGGATCATCAAGGTGAGGGAAGGCATAGGTCTCTTTGAGCAAAAACAGATGCCGTTGGCCAGAACAAGCATGTGGGGGGGAGAAAAAAAAGCAGATTTTGTCAGCAACAGCAATAGATTATTCCATGCAGATAGTGAGTGGCATGGTGACAAGCACGGTAAAAAGTAGCTATCCTTCACAGGACTCTACAAGCTTTAATTGCACCCACTGAGTTTCACTCACCCATCAGCTGAACAGGACCACCTTCCTTCACTTGCAGGGACAAACGGTAAGTGATTCAACAGTTTCACACACACTAAAAATATCTGGGGTGAGTTATTTTCATTGGTTCTTTTTCCTTTCACTTTGATATTGAAGCCATATTCAAAGGAATATTAAAACAAAGTGAACTCAGAAAAGCAAAACTTTATTCTAATAAATTAATAATGAAAATGCATACATTTTATCTTAATAATTCCTATTCTTTGTCTTTAATTTTGCTGATATTGTCAAGACCTCTGATCTCTCTCTGTTATTCTGATAGCCTTCTCATTGCAAAATCTGATATCTGCCAGCTTTTATGCATCCAGGTTCCTGGAACCTTTGTTCCAGGTGGGAATCTTCTCAAAAGCTATGAAGCAAATTAAAAGGGGAGCTGACCTACCCCAGAGACTCCTGCAGCTCAGAACAGAAGTAGCCTGGAGAGGTTACACAGCTTGGTTGTGCTTGCATCTTCTGAGGGCATGACTAGAACCCAGCTCTGCAAAACCATGTATGTGCCTCATGTGCTTCCTCATACATCCAGATAACTGCATGCACCCAAGTCCTCGGGCCTTTACCTAAGGCTCTAGGGACCCCGCTTGTCCCACTGCTTACTACAGAAGGAGCTCAGGATGATTATCTCAGACTTTAATGTCTGCCAGTCAGACATCAGATGTGGAACACACACCTGCGGGGATCTGAACTTTCTGAAATTGAGCTTCCTAGACTCCACAGTCCTGCTGTGCACACCAAAACCTGTCTCCTCCTTGGCAAGACACAATGTTTAGTCAGAGGTCATAAATTTAGCAGAGTCACTGGAAGTTGCACAGGTACCACTTACCTTCTCAGTATGCATTTTACAAAATAAGGAGTGGCATCTCTCTCCACCTGTTTTTGGAAGGAATGGATCAGCTGATAATGACAAGCTGTGCTCTGCATTGCAGATCCTTTTTTGCTGCTGACTGCCACGGACCTGATAGAGTGCTCAGGAGAGCACATACTTGCACAAGATAAAAGACTCTTTTCTTCTTTACGTGTTCCAGGACAATTTCTTGGATCTGCTCACTGGCTGTGGTTAGAGCCAGGCCAGGTTATAGTCAGGAGTCTAACTGTACCCTGAAAATTGCTGCACTTTTATCTTTCCTGTTGGGAAAATAAGGCAGTGTTCTGTTCTGAGAACAGCTAGGCTTTAGCAAACTGCAGGTGACAGTTTTGCAGTTTTCTGGCTCATCTATGCAGTCAGCAAGTCTCCTAGCTTTATATCCTTATACCATCTTATCCTTGTAAGCCCTTCTATCTCTTCAGGGCGTGAAAGACCATTGAGATGAAACTACTGATTAAATGAACAGTGGCAATAAGAAAAACTACAGCATTACAATGAGATTTGAAGAAAAAAAGAAACACTGAGCAAATACTGTTGCACTTGCCTGTGATGCTCATCCTTGCTGCAAATAGGTAAATATGAGCTCAGTAACTACAGTAGAGAAACAAACGACTATGCAGTAGTGTCAGACTACTACTAGTGTCACCTACATACTCTTCCTCTTTGTTAGTCTTACTTACAGATTTCCACAAAAGCATTGGGCTACAATTTCTGTCCCCACCATAAAACAGTGAAAAAACAAATAAATTTGATTATTATTTGAATAATAGCAAACTTTTCTCAAAAACCATATAGTCTAAAACAAAGCAACCCCAAGAATTATATACAGAAAACTAAAAAACAGAGGAGACCACATAACTTATCAGGAGGAAACCAGTACGCTACCTTCCAAGATCCTTACCTAAAGCTGTAACTGGACACATTTACTAAGTTAAGTATCCTTTTTCAAAGGCAACATCTAAGCTTTATGCCTAATTTATAAGCACATGCTGAAGACCTCTTGAGGGTATGTGTTCAAAGAAGCAAGCCCATTAAGAACACAACACCTGAAGTGGAGTTTAGGCTAAATTTAAGTCCAAAATTAGTATCCAAAAGCTTTTCCTCGTCTGGTGTCTAGCCCTGAAGGCAGTGTGAACCTTACAGTATTCAGATTTGCTCTAGTTTGGGTTAGGATGAGGAGCTGGGCACCTTGCTTACTAACCTGGTAGGAATCCCAAATTAGCCCTGACTCCCCTGAGGGACTGTGTTTAGTAAGTGCTTAGCATTTCTTGCCCCTTGAATGAGTCCCTACTGGCTGCCTGAGACAGATCACAACCCACAGAGCATGCCCAGGAAGCACTAATAAAATCAAGCTTCTGGCAGCACCATGAGAAGCTGTGCTTCGATTATAAAACCCCAGGGCAAGGGAAAATGAATGCGCTTTATCCCATTAATTAGCCCATGTAGTAGGAATAGAGTCTACAGCTCAGTACATCCCACTCCCCTGGTTCAAGGGGTTGAGGACACAGAACTGGGACAGGAACTACACAGAGGAGAGAAGGAAATTTGCAAAAATTTGCTGGCTCTGCAGCTGTTAGGCTGTGAGCAGGTGATTTCTTTTATCAAAAAGATTGTATCCTGCTTATTCTCAAAAAAAAAAAAATCCTCAGCAGCCTTATACTGGAGAGAGAACAAAAGTATGCGGTGCACAAATGGCCACAAATGTGTGGGCTGGGCTGCTCAGACCCCAGGGAGGGACAGGATTTCACACAGCCTTGCTCAGAGTTTCCCGGGCTAGTGGATAGGGTTTGATCCTGTCCTGACATATCTAGTCTTCTCCGTGGGCTCTACAGAACACTAAACTCTGTTTCCAGGGAGAGTTCTCTTGAATTATGATCAAATTGGATAACTTTGTCATTTTTGCAGCACCCAAAAGCCAGACCCAGCTGTATAAATAAGCACAGCTTAGCAGAAGTCCGTACAACTTCACTGATCTATGTCTGTTTAGATTTTGGCCTTGGAATATTGATTTATTATTTGGTATCCTAGCACTTATTTTCATGGGCAACAGGCCTGACTGTTCATACAATCAAATGGATATTTTTTAAGTCACTCCTCAGTTGTAATCAGTATTTCTTTTAACATTCAGTGCATTAAAATTACTAACAGCTTTAAAACCACCATATAACAGTCATCTTGATCTTTGACGAAGAGTTTTTAATATTCCAGAATTTTGTATTTGTACCAGAACAAGAAACAGTTTTCTCGGAACAAAGCAAATAATCAATCTATCTTTTGTATACACAATTAGTATGTTAATTATACCTCCCTCTTAAATCCATTTGACTACTGTAATTTAAAGTTACTTAAAAAAAGGAAGAGAAAGAACAGTTGACAAAACAAAGCATTAGTCTAAGTCGATTACTAAAATCTGTGGAAATTTTTGTGTGTACAACATGAATTTAAACATGTCAGAATTTAAGCCCATAAGTCATAGAACACCCCTTGGATTCAGATTCTAGTTTAGGAATAAAACTATGAAAGTATAATTATGTGGCAGAATTATGCTGAACACAACTGAGAGTTACCATGGATTGAATTGCCTGTCTTTCTCCACCTTGTCCTCAGCCAAGTGGCAGGAAACAGCTGGCCAGAATTTTTTAGTGTCTTTAATGAAGTGAGTACTTAGTTGTTAGGATTTGGTGATTAAATGAACTCAGACTAATATTCCTGTGTGGATTTACTGAAATATGATTGTCCTGAAAAGAAGACAACTCTCTATGTCAGATTTAGCTAGGGACCAAACTTATACAAAAGTTTAAATTATGGAAAAAATTTTTAGGGGGTTCTATTTCTTAGTATTGTTATCATTATTATAGGACTCCTTAAAGACACTGAACCAAGGCACAAATTAACAAATTTATTTTGATGTCTCACCTCAACCAAGTACATACAAATGGCTATGCTAAGTAAATAAGCTAAGTGAATTTATTCTGCTGTCAGGACCCTCTTAATGTTCTACTGTAATGAATATAAAGCTCAGCAGGTTATTCCAGAGTAGTCGTAGGTTAAATAAAGTTCTTCAAAACAAAATCTTGAGGCTGCATGATATAGAATTCTCAGTATATAAGAAACTCATCCTAATGTTGCTGGTTTAGGTATAACAACAGTCATCAAAAAGTGACTAAAAATATTATGTTGGACATTTTGCATCTGTTTATGTTTTACTAGAGGAGACCTAAGATATTCCAGATTTACTTTCATCATTTAGTACTTACAATTGATCTATATTCCAGATTTACTTAACAAGAAATATTCACTTTGTGTGAATTCACCCTCCTTCTTAGCTACAGTTATAATCATTTCATAATGTAAGCCATGAACTAAATATTTTTTGTCAAATGATCAAACTAGACTTGCCATTCTTTTGCCGGGAATAAAAGAAGAGAGAGGAAAAATAAAGCAAACAAGAAAACAAATGAGAAATAACCAAAAAAAAACAGGGTAAATAGAGTTCAACTAAAAAAACAAAAGTGCTATCGAGTAACTTTGATATCCCATCACAGGGTTCTGATAAGAATTTCATTCTATAAAACAATATATTGAATAATCATATTTGTGTTCAGATTATTGTATAAAGGCACTTGTAAATCTATTTAACAAGCAATCTCAACAAATAATAGCATGCATAAACATCTTTATCTGTCATTGACAAGTAAAATGGGTTAATTTGATTGACTATATTATGCTCCTGAACAGTTGAAATGCTCAAGGCATTAGCTACTTCCTCTTCTATAGACAAGGGTTTGAAAAGTCGCAACACAAATTCTTCTTATCAGGCCTTTTAAAATATGAAAAACTACCTCCACTTACCTCTAATTTAACCCACATGTCAATTAAATAAAAGAGAAGTTTTCTGAAAATTACAGTGAGCTTTTAGCAAGGTCTGCAAACTGGCTCAACCCACTTGTCTTTAATGGATTGACAGAAGTCCAAAGTGTCACATCCAGCTACTACACGTTTTGCCTCTTGGGCTTGGTAGGGGTTTATTCCTTAACCTGAGATAGTGAAGAACCCAGTAACAAGACAGACTGTATTAAAGCCATTAAAAAATATTAGTGTCAACAAATTCCACGGGGAAAGCACAAAATACTCTATCTAATTGGTCCTAATTTTTCCTTTTTGCACTTCTCAAGGCTTCCAATATTCTGATGATATTTAAGAAACTTTCTAACAGTATTCAAGTTTTTTAGTGCATTGCTCAGCTCCTGTTAATTTTCATTTTTGCCTATAACAGTATAACCTAAATGTCCAGAATACTTGCTCTGACCTTTAAAAACCTGATGTTTCAAATACTATTAATGCCTGTAAAGAGGAATCTCTAAAATCTAGAGATATTTAAGCAAAATATTAGAGGATGCTTATGAGACATTATTATTTTAATTTTTTTTTTTAAATAAGGCTGGCAAAAGCAAAATAAACAGCTGCGTGAGGCAGGGGACTGCTAAAGGAATGCTCTGGGGAGGGTGAAAGCGAAACCAAGAACACTGCTGCGAATAAAACAGTCACAACCAACCCATCCCTCTGGATGGAGCAGGATCTGGATGCCTGCCTTCCGCGAGCTGGGCACTACTTCTCCATGTCAGGCACAAGCTCCTTAGACTGGGGAAGGCAAAACTGATTTTCCTCTGGACCTTTGTCAGGCCAAATGAATATCCTTGAGCATCTTGAAGAAATCCTCAAAATTTCTGCTCTGAAGTCCTACACATTTTAGCACTCTGTGCCCTTTTTCATTTGTTATTAATGCTACCGAACAAAATACAGGCCACTTAGAGCCAAACCTTCTTTCAGGAGCATGGGATTTGCTCAGCCTAAGGCTAAGCGAATTTGCTCTTTTCCTGTGACTTCAGTAGAAAGGCTTCTCAAACCAGGAGTAGCCAGCTTCACCCTCAGACGCTACACCCCTCAGTCCCTGTCTGAGACAAAGTCATAAAGGGCATAAACAGCGGAGGTCATCGTGCCATGTAGCACAGTCAGGCAGTCGATAGGCCAGATGAACTATCCCTAAATTTGTTTTGCTTATTTTCTCAATCTTTCCCATATCCAGACAACAATTTAGCATTTTTTAAAACATATGAAACCTTATATTATGGTGTTAAAGAAGCCAAACACATGGCTATTGGCAAGACAGAAGCACATTAAAGTGAGAAATTTTTAACCGTAATGTCACAGAAACTAGCAGGTTCAGGCCTGTTCAAGCAAATTTCAATTGCCTTCCTAAAAATGGCATTATTTTTAGACAATTATGGCCTCCTGATCTGATACATACATTATCAAGATTGACAGGTTTTATATGGCATAATGCACTTTTTTTTAGCACTGTTGATTGACTTGCAAAAAATACTTTGATATAATTCCCTTGGTATCATAACTACTAATAAAAGATTACCAAACATTCTGAAACACCACATCTGCGGTGAAAATTTGCTGCTGATTTGCATAAGAAGCAATCTCTGTTATGCTAGAGAGAAGTGTCTGTGCACACATGTGTAAACAGTTGTGTAAAACACCAGGAGAAGTGGGGATATATGTATACATACTTGAAAAACAGAGATCTGAATTCTTGCCGGTGTGACTACTAATCAGCACAGTTGAGAACTTAAAGATCCATAAAATTTCACTTCATATGGTTTCCTATTGTCCCATTCCCTTCCTGAATCTCATCAGGTGTTAGGTGTTTGTTATTCATATGCATTATGTCACGTCTTATTTCTCTGGAGTAGCTGAAAGGAAGCAACAGAAAGATATATTCTTCTCTAACGTATACCCTTTCTGCTGCTAAGTTCTTAGGCTTGTTTTCCTTCCTAGGAGTAATTTTTTAGGGGAAAGAATCACTGACTGACTGACCAACTGACTCAAGAAAAGCATTAGATACACTACAGATGCTTTGGCAGAACTAACACATTTGTCAGTTTAGCCTTGACTTGTTCATATCCCTTTCCCATTTAGGAAGACGACAAAATAACCAAGGCGCAAATCCTACAAATATTATTGTAAACCAGTAACTTTAAACTTACAAATGGCTCAGTGCCTGCACTGACACTAGCTGTCTGCATACATTTTTGGACAGATATGGAACTCTGTACGGAGCCTCTCTGCAATCAGTTAGTTACAGCATATTGCAGCACTGACACTGCTGGAAGAAACAGAAAGTCTCCAGATAACTGCAGTCAATGGTTGCAATCCTAGAAACTTTCACATCTGAATAACATCAATGTCACAAATTATTAAGCTGGATTTGAGAGTCGTCACTCAAATAAGGTAAATTACTTCACCAAAGTAACAGTTTGTAGGATTATGTAATTCCCTGCTACTCCTTTTTCCATCTTCAGACCACAAAAAGACATATGAAGAGAACACATAACTGTGTATATATATATATATATATACACACACACACATACACATATAAAGCACATATAGGTGTACATCCATGCACACACAGACATACATACATTTAAATTCTCATTGTATGGATGATGACTGACAAAAAACCCACTTGTGTAATTTTGTTCTAGTGCTTTCTGCATTCAAGAATCAAGTTTAAACAAAGCATTGGGGCTACAAGGCCAAACATTAAAAAGTTAGGAAATCCACTAGTGAAGGCTAGTTTTTGAAACTCATTCTGAGAGATCTGTCTATTCAGCAGACAATCAAGTGGGATGATGCAAGGCCTAGGGAAGAAAAAAAATAATCACTTCTTTGTTTCTCAGTCTGACAAAAATGTTAATCATAAGAAATCTTTCCAATTCTCACATTGTGAACAACAGTGCTGGAATCTGAATTCCATTGGAAGTTTATCACCTGAAACAAGGGAATAATCAACAGTGACTGTGGTCTCACTGCTACAGGGAATAAGAAGTATACACTGCCAGTGACATCCCGGTTATTTAGTAAGTAGAACTCTGAAAAACAGAAATCCTAGGTCCTACCCCAGGTTCTGGAATATGATGTGTTTTAGTGGCCGTAGATCTTTTACAGTCTTTTCTAACCTATCGTATTCCACCCTTATCTTTTCCTCTGGACAAGCTGTTTTCACCTCTCCTCCTAATTTTTTCATTGTTTCTACTGCTTGACCTCATCTATGACCTCTTCTAGAGCCAGTTGCCTCCTCCTTCAGATCCTAAGTCTTGCAGATATCTGCCCCTGTTCCAGCTCTGCTCTCGACTCAGACTTTTATTCAAGGCTGATTTATCTGTCCTTCATCAGACTGCCCTGAAGTGATGTGGACAGCAATGAAGGAGGAATGAGAGCAGAAAAAAAGACAGTGTTCTTGCCCTCACTTCTAGCGTTACTGAGGCACATAAGAGAAACAATTATAAGGAATGACATGCTTAGCTCTGTGCTGAGATTGCCAGCCTTGAACATACACACTATAGATGAAATCTACAAATAATTAAACTCTAAGCTGTTATATCAAGTATACCCAATGATAACGCTGCCAAATGGGTGTGTATTTTTACAGGGAAAGAAAAAAGTGCACCTCTTTCTGGCCTCAAGATACCTCCTTCTTAAATTTACATCATTTACTGTAAAGCAGTTTATTCAGTAAGGTCACGCAGATTTTTAAAATTAACAAACCAAACAATTTCTCCCTATCGTTCCTGGAAACAGTTAAACTGTTTAATTGAAGCTTTCTTGTTATATAAAAGCAAGACATGCAGTCTGAGGCTGACATCAGTCATAAAAAATTCTGAAGGATTACATCTAACAATAAGAACCACACCAGAATCTTATATAAGAAAATGTTATCCATCTTTAAATAGGGATCTTATTTCTAGCTCTATCTGCAGCCTATGTATACATATAAGTGTTCATTGAATGTTTTCTATTTTTAAAAATCTGCTAGTATTGTTATTTTGCATGCATTTCAAAGTTTTTTTCTGTTTATCTCCATTTGTATGTAATCATGTCAAATCCATTATGTGTTTCTCTTGTTAAATTCACATAAAACTCAACAGGCCAAATTCCTCATAATTAATTCACCAGTCACTTTTGAGTAACATGAGAGACTATTTTCACCCAGGATATGTTTAAAACATGTAAAAATGTAAATGCAGTTAAGAGTTCTGAGATGGAAATTATTTGAACCCCTTATAGTGCTCCAGGTTCCTCTTCAAGGCCATATATTGAATGGACTTGTTGAAATCCTGCTGCACAGTTATTTACCACCCCAAAGCCTGACAGTTTAAGAAGAAAGAAAAAAAATCCACCTCATTTAAGTGGACTTTTTCTCAATTTAATAGCTATTAACTGAATAGTTGGATAAAGAATATCTTCATTGTTTTATCTTCATATTTTGGTTTCCTTACAAGGGATTCATGTAGCAGAAGCTTACAGAGTATAACAAAAGTTGCAAGCATAAATCTTAAATGAATTGATGGAAAGCACAACCTCATTATGGTTTATCTATTATACCTCTAAATGTGTTTACATTCTTAGATAAAGACAACCGTATTCCCTTAAAGTCAACTCATAGATCCTTCTGTATTGATTCATGCATTATTAGCATATTTGTAGAGATTAATATGTTTAATATGTAACCATGTAGAGCTACAGTAATATGATGTCACATTTTCAATGTAAAAAAAATTTTACAAGTATACAGTTTATCTTTAACCAGGGCATTGCCAAAATTACATTACAAGTTGATAGTTCTGTCTCAGTATGTAGACAAATCCTGGCTGAGCATTATAAAGCTCTGATTTTGGTAAAAATGTGGTTTCCCCCTCCCCTCTCCTGTATATAAACACACCACATTTCTCTCGAGACTGTTCTCAATATTAGGTATTTACTTCCCCTCCAAGGGAAAGTAAAGGAAGGTCACAAGAGTTGCCCTTCTTTACTCCCTACATTAAATAATTGCTGCGGTGACTAAGGCTGTCTAACAAGGAACAAGAAGCCTATCTCTGCCACCAGTAGATGTTGTTCCAGAAATATCTGATGGCTTCGACAGATGAGGTGAAAAGAAAGCGGTCAGGATAAGCTCCCAGCAGTCAGCACAGTCCCAGATCCTCCGTCTGACACTACCTAATGTATCAGTCATTCAGTTCTGTTGATGATGTGTACACAAAAAAATACAGGATTCTTATGGAGGATGATAAGTGATAAGAGTTAGTTACAGCACAACTTTTTTTTGCTTTTTTTTTTAATGTGGGAATAACATACATAAGGAAATATCAGATCCAACATATTTCGCACCATTTGATCCCCAACATACTGCCCTTTTACAGTGCCTGTGCCTTGCACATTTGCAAGGCAGTGATTTCTCTCTCTCTCTCTTTCTCCCCCACCCGCCTCCTTCTCTCTTACAGATGGGTCTTACACATGACCCCCGCACATCAAATGTGATTGCCTGGCCTGATCTGCGATACACTAACCAGCTGCATCTGGAATCACAGACTGAGAAAGAAGCTGTGACACAGAGGTGGAGATGGAGGAGTGCATCACAGCAGATTTCTTCCAGAAAATCCCAGAACACTCCCAGCTCCTGCTCAGGACAATAGCCTTCCTTGTCACATGCCCAGTGTGCCTTGAAGGCATGATCATCATACTCTTGGGCTCCAGAGGTAACTGGAATTTGGCCACTGCATCACCTAGTTAAGGGAATCCTATGTATTACGGTACAAAAAATAGACAATTAAAAAAACCTCATTTAACTTATTTATTCTTTAAATTCCAGCAGTTAGCAGTGTGGATGCCACATAAATAATGGCTGTGGGATCTTACTTTTATCCTCTTATGCATGTTTTACAATAGAATAATAATTTATATAACCACACAGGTTTTTTTTTCACTGGACTTCTTTTCATTCTATACAAAGGTAGATATCCATGGTAGCAATTTTCCACCAAAAGAATGGCATTTTCCAAATAACGGTTCTTCTATTTAATTTTTAAGCTTGTATTCAATCTGTGCATTCTAGATTTTGGATTTCAGAACTGACATGCTCTCCTATTACCCTTAAATGCAAAAATAGTTAATTCACAATCGGACAATATTAGAAACTCTTTTCTCAGTATTGATGAGTGATTTGACATATTTTAAAAGAAGCTGCTTCCCACAACTGATTTTTTTACAGCATATCCATTATATACTTTTATTATAATATTTTAATTACACTGTGATATTGGAAGAAGATGACTGAGGCTGCATTATCCACCGAGTCACTCTAGCACCTAATGCATTCATGTTTCATATTCCTAGGAAATATAGAATGGATTAGAATAAAAGGGCGCAAAAGAAAAAAACCAAAAGTGAGAGACAAAATGTAGATTTATCTGTTCTCCAATCCTTTCATTAGCTTGAAAACAAGTTTACTATGGATTTACACTGTGACTTATTATCTTCAGAATCACAAACTTAATCCTAATCCACTAATAAAAATAATATTATATGCACACTACATTAAAATACTTTAAGGATGAATTGTTCAACTTTACCAGGTTTTTTAGGACTGGATACAATAACAGAAATTGGACTCAGCTGCATGGATTTTTCAAGGATATTATGGACCATATTTCCACAGACATTTTTATTGTTTCTAGTCCTCTAAAACATCCCCAAAAATATGCTTTTAACTGAGTAGGTTCTTCTGTTTATTAGATTCTGTAAACATTTTTTTCATATTATATCAATGGCAGGACTATAATTTCATTCTTGCTATTGTAGATAACGAAAAGTTCCTTTGAATGCTGCTTCTTGAGTATTTAACTCCCACTGAAGATAGGTGAAGTAGAATTGTGTGTGTTTGTAATTCAGAAGCGGCTTTGCACAATGACGGTTTGGAGGATTCCACTATATACTTCTTTGTAACTGTTGTAAAAAAAAATTAAAACAATTTGTTTGATATGGCAAACTTTCCATATTTAGATAGGAAAGATAAATGATGTGTTCTTGCATGTTCACCAATAATAATCTGCAATTCAAATTATTTACTATGAAAAAAATTCAAATGAGATAGATTTTTATTCCTCTATAAGCACATTTTGCAGCTCTTACAAGAATTTTTTTTAAAGTGTGTGGGTTAATGAAGAGGGAATAGCTTACAGACATTAATACCAACTAAACATAGAGAAATAGAAATGTAATTATGCAGCTGCTTTGCTGACAAAAATAATATTTTAAAGTCAAGTGAGATTTCAGTGTTTTAAGGGAAATCTCACACTTGTTTGGTTGGGGTTTTTTTTCACTTCAAAGCCCCAGACTGTGGAACTGAGTAATGAGGTAAGCATTCCACATTTCATTATTTTATAAATTAATACCTCTCCCCCAAACTTACAGCATAAAATTTAGTGTGAAAGAAGTTTAAAAATCAGAAGACAAATGAAAAACCACCCAAAAGAAAAGAAAAATCCCATGATCTGTGGAAAGAAACAGATCTGAGCACGGCATTGGAGCTTTTGGGTTTGGAGTGGGTTGTTTTTTCCCAGAAGAAACATGTGCTGAGAATAAAATTCTTCTCATGCAGCAGAAGAGCAAGCAGGAAGAGAAAGAGAGGCATTAAATCCTGCAGCTTCCCCCTCGCAGTCCCTCTCACCACCCCATCAGTGGGACCGGGCCTCACCTGCATTTCGACAGCCGCCCCCAGAGCAGCGCACTCCCTGAGCATGAAGCCTCTTCGCCTGGGTGCAGATATCCAATATGGAATACAAAAAGTGGCAAAATGTGTCTTAAATCTGCTCCCGTCACAGGCACACACAACTCCAAGCTCAGGGAAGATAACGTCCATATGCTGGAGCCTGCCTCTACAGCAAAAACTCTGTGCCCCCTCTCTCACAGAGAGGTAAAGAAGGGGGAAGGGGCAAGGCCAGAGGGGGGCTTGCTCGCTCCCCCTCTCCTAATGGGTCTGTGCAAAAACAGGCACAGCTCCGAAGAGTAAGAGGCAGTGCAGAGACATGGCTTCATTGCCTGGAAGTTAAGTCACATTTTCTATCCCTACTCCATAGGTTTTGTGTTGGGTTTGTGCTGTGCTATCACCAGAGGATGCAATTCCATCTCATGCTTGAAAAGGGAAGGATGACCACCTCCAGCAAGGGGCTGGGGTCTTAGGCCTGCTTGGAGATGGTGTACCAGCCTGAGCTCTTCAAGGACATGGGGTCAGCACGCTGGGGTCAGCATCCCAAACATGGTTAGGCATAGTCTACTCACCTCTAGTAAGGCTGAAGCCATTCTAGACATGAGGAAAGACAGAGCCTGATTTCTTGGGTGAGTTTAAAGTCAAAAAATAGTAGCCTGAATCCTGAAGCCAAGTGATCTAAAGGATAAGAAGCAGAGTAAGACTTTTCTATCCTGTTCACATTTTGTGTCCTTGAACATAGCCCTAAGCCCCTTTACAAGCAGCACAGGGAGGATCTGTTGCCTGGAGGCCTGTCCTTTCTGATGACAGTTTTTTTGGCTTTGTTTTCCGGAAGAACAACACAAAAACAAGGTACTACACTGAAGCCCACGTGATTTACAATGTGAATCCCGAACATATTAAAAAAAACCCCACTCGGAGACCAAGTCCTAAAGTTCATCTAGACCTGTGGTAAAAACCCACGATCCAGAGGCTCGGTAACAGCTTTTCATATCTCTTTGTATCCACATTAAAGTTCTCTCTCTTCAAGACATACTGCAAATGCACTGACTACTACCACGTACATCCCTACAGGCAGGGGGAAAAGTCATATCAGAAGTAGGAAATAGCTGTCTTAAAAGGTATGAAAATCCTTTCCACTTCATTGAAACATGTGAGAGAAACACTGCAAGACATTGCTCCCCCTTCCCTTGCAAAACCAGGCCTGACCGATTTCCGCTGGAGCAGCAGCGGCGATCGGCTTGTCGTTGAGACAGGCAAAGAAAGCACTCCTCGCCAAAACCAGTGGGTAGCTCCATGCCAGATCCATGCCCCAGTGCAGCATGTGGCCGGCAGCTGGCAGGAACCATTTCCATGTGAGTCACCTACGAGACTGCAGGTGCTGGAGGCCTATGGAAAGTTGAATCCTAGCCACTAACAGCTAATGTAATCGTGTTGCTTGCTCAGATCTCCTGCTGATAAACGCACCCAGTTACTCCTAACTGTCTCCCTTACAAAATAACACCTCCCAGAACACCTAACTCTTCAATAGATTTTAACCACGCTGCAGTTGCACAAGAAAATCCATTCATCAATTATAAATCAATTGAGGAAGAGAAATCTGCAGCTCTCCTGATTGCCCTTGTTGTCCCTGCTACTCACTGATCCAGCCTGCCAGGTATTATTATTACTATTATTATTATTATTACTATTATTTCAGAGCCTGGGTGGATTGAACAGATTATTCATTCCTTTATTGAAAATAACTGCAGGAGTAATCCATTAGTAGAGCAATCTTCCTTCTGATGGGGGAAGGGGAGAGAGTAAGAGAGAAAGAGAAAAAGAGTCTGTATTCCACAAAAGACCACATGAGTATGGTGGGCCAGATGCAACCACAGACCCCAGCTACAATCCTCCCGCTCTGACTGCAGGAGACTTCTTTAAATAGGTAACTATTCCCTGAGAAAGAGCCCTGCTCCTCCTCTCCTGTTTACGCTGTCAGTTCCCAGCCCTCTCCTTCCCAGAAAAGAAGATTTGCATTATGCGAGGCTGCTTTTAACAAGTAAAGCATTTGCAAAAGTTTACTTCAGAGAGAAGGATTAGGGGGCTTGTTGCTTGATGATGAAAAAATGTAACTGTCTGGTTAAGGAGGAGTGAAGGCAGGCTGGAAATGTTAGAAAGAATGGAAAGAACTTCAGTAAACTTCATCCACTCTCCAATAAAAATATCTGCATTTATAATAATTGGGAATAGTAAGGGGGGGAATGATATATCAAAGTCTGAAAAAATATAATTAAAATAACATTAATAACAATAATAATATTAACCCATGAGGAAGGGGGGTTTTTTACCCTCCCATGTTGAAGCAGTCTTGTGGATATTTTTCTCTTTTATTAAATTAATCACTGTAAATATGACAGTATGCTAGTATTTCTGGAGCTAAACGAGTAGCAGGACAACTGGATATTTTACTTTTTTTTTGGTGTTGAGTGTTCCGAGGTGACTAAATTTGCCTTGTTGAGCCTTGTAAAATCCTGACTTAATCATGTAAACTTCTGTGTAAGCAAAATAGACGAAACTTCAAAGGGTCAAAAACCCTTTAGGGATTTGTGAGGAGACGCCAGCAATAGATCCTAATCTGCCTCCAGAATCCTGGCTGTATTTGTCCAAGAAACTGGTACCAGCAAACTCTCGAAGGTAGAGATAGTGGGTTGATTCAGCCTTTATCCCCTTAGAGAGTATTGGCTTTGTGAGGCTCTAGGCAGCACTTCAACGCCAGGGGATCTTGCCCAAACCCTCTAAAAATGAAGTACAGGAGTAATTTGAGATAATGACTTTGTAACAGGCTTGGGCAGACCTTGGACAGAAGAAGTGAGAGATGTTATCACCCCTGCATTCCTCTTAAAATGCAGTTTTTCCCCCTGCTTATTCCCAGTTAGTCAAAGCTACATTAACATTCCATCCAGGGCTGCTAAACAGAATCTTAATTAGTCCTGATACTCTTGTGCAAGGGGTTTATTCATTGCACTCTTAACTAATGGTTGCTGTCAGAGTATTTTTTTTCTTCTTTGGGTTCTTTGGGGATATCGTGTTCTTCTGCAAAGCATGACAGAAATGTAATGTGCATGCAAAAAGGAAAAAAAGCTTGCAGATCTGAAATCTTGCGACTGAGGCTGACTCCAGTCTTGTCTAATGGCGAGACATTGTTAGGACTAATGAGAATAACTTCACTAACGTAAAAATCCCTGCATTTTGTTTATCTTAAATTTCAGTGGTACACACTCACTCGCTTTTTTTTTTTAACCCCCGTGACAGAAAAGAGTACATACTTGTCAGTGTTTTGAAGCAGTTCACGCAGCTCCCACTAAATTTTCAGTCCTCTCTATTTTGCATTAACCACCCGTTGCTCAGTATTTAGCAAGAGTCTGTAAGCGGAGAAGAACTAACAAGTTACCAAGCGGCCCATTGCTCCGGCAGGACCCTTCTCCCTGCATTTCATCGTGTTTATAGCCCTGCTTTACAGACGTCCCTCCCTCTGCCCCTCGCTCCGACACCCACACACACACACCCACGTCTGTGTTTTGCACGCACACGCGTGTCTGTTCCCGCAACTCTCCGCTCGGACTGGCTCCAGTGTCAGCAGTGGGAAGCTCAGGCGCCCGTAGGAGCTGTGCACACACATATCGGTTGATGTGAGCATCCCTCAAGGTTATGTGTGGCTCGGGTCTTAATCGTGACAGTGAACAGCCACGACACAGACCACTAAAGCTAAGGAGAGGCAAAGCAGGGGTGTCTCGCCTTCCACGCTGGGCTGAAATGGCTCTTTCGTTGATCTACCGCGGCAGAAGCTGCTTTTTGCCTGTAAATTTACGTTCAGCTACACCGATCTCGGAAACAGATTTATAAGACTATAAATTACCGTTTCTTTCTTTGGGCTTGGAGGAAAGAAATAAAGAGGAGAGGGAGAGGGGGGAGAGAGAAAGAAAGGTGTTCCTTTGAAATAAGAGGTCCGTATTACTTAGCTCCTGCTCACCCCTATTAAAGCCTCCTTCCCATAAGCTTGCGTAACATTGATTACTCACAAAGAGTTCACAATAACTATCATGTAGCTAAACTAATTGAGACAATCATGCTAAGTTATAGTCAGCCTAAAAGGTACCATTGATGTGGTAATGCCTATAGAAAGTCAGACATGCGACTCACTACCATTTAATTGCTCCTTTAAACCTGTTATTACAATGTTAACTGGCTTAAGTATATATCGTTCCCTTTTATTGCCTTGATGTGACAAATTAAAACATACACTCTGGAAGCGGCATTCATTTGCGGACGAAGTTGCAGGAAAAAGGGAGCCGGGCGGTGTCAAACCTGTCAGGATGAATTAATTCTAAAACTTGCATTTTGCACTGCAATTCCCAATGCAGGTTTGCTGCACGGGGAAAACATTTTTATGTATAAACGTATGACTGTTGCGTATAATATCATATACACTTATTCCATCTCGCTCAGATCTGTCGCAAAACGAGCCCCATAGCGCTAAAAAAAAAAAAAAAAAAAAAAAAAAACCAACAAAACGGAAAAAACCAACCCACCCCTTTTGGCTCCGAGACCTCGCCTGACGCTAAATTAAGGAGAGGTCTGGAGGAAAGCGGGAAGGGAGGCATAGATGGAGCTTCTATCGCGGCTCAGCGCCACACGCCTATGTGGAAGGGTGGAAGGGGAGTTTTCCGTAGTTACCTCCCCCAGGCTGCCGAGTCCCAGGCCCGAGGAGGGAATCACCCACACCCCAAGACCCGGGAGCAAGGAGACAGCCACGATTCCTGCGGGCTGCTCTTTTGCTGCTTTTCTTCACGATGAAGCTCTGCCGAGCTTCCGGAAGGAGGGGAAAAAAAAAAAAAAAAAAAATTCTTGCTCCCCCATCCCCAGGGCTGAGCCGGGCTCGGGATCGCTAAACGCACGAGGCTGCCTCTCTTGCCACTCTGAGGAGCGGAGCCAGCCCCGCATTGCTCTGCGCCTCTCCCCTTCTGCCCCCTGTGCGTTCTTCGCGTTCTTCACGGGCTCCAGGTGAAGCCCCTTCCCTAGGGCAGTGGTGAAGACATTGATTCCCCCAAACAAGAAATATTCAGTTTCCTTCTTCCCTTTCCCTCCTTCTTTTTTTCCCTCCTCCGCTCGCGGGAAGATGTCAGGGGGTTAAAATGTCCTGCTTGCCCTCTCCCTTGATCTCGGGGATAGAGGTAAGAGTTGCTGGCACCTTTATGGGACTCAGACCTGCGGCGGCTGCGAGAAACGTCGGCCCCCGCTAACTTTGATCGGCCTTATTCATCCCAGCTGCGATCTATTTGTTTGTCATTTCGCCTTTTTACTCCCAGAATCGTTATTTATGGTCTGAAAAGTGAAACGCGCAGTGATTTGCCTTTACATGGACTCTTTTGCAAATGGGGGGGTGACACCTCCTCCCCTCCCCCTCTCCGCGAGGGGGGGCTGCCAAAAGAGAGTGAAAAAAATCCCTGTCTCAATCATTATCAAATCAGCTTTGAATTCATTACTCCAGAGCATTAACTAATTACCAGATCAGAGAGAAGAAAAAATAAATATCCCTTTAAATAACTGAAGGTAATTATAACCCTGTTGTTGACACTAACGATTAATAATTGATCAGAAGTTATACACAATAAATTGTCAATTTATCTCTCTATAAAAATGCACATACTTATTTTTATTTTATTTCCTAGGCATTATTTAAGAGCTCAAACAGCAACATTATCCACACAGTCGCCGTTCAAGGAGCAGTAGGACTATTTTTTTTTTTTTCCCCTCACAAATATTCAGGAGTATTTTGAAATCCCCCGTCACGGATGACACAAGACCGAGTGGAGAAGTGACTTTTTCTGTCGGCCTGCGTTCCTGCCTTTTCGAGGACGTCTGTGGCGGGGGAACACCCCCCACCCTTTTCGTTCAGTCCCTAAATCCCGAAAGGATCTAAGTTAACGGTGGCCACCCCCGAGGCCGAGTGGCCGCGTCCCTCTGTCCCTTACTTTTGCTCAGGGAAAATGCAGCCGGCTCGGTCGGGATTGGATGTGAAACGGTGATATTATTCCATGAGTCACGGCTGCGGAGGGGGGGCACGGGTCCAGGCTGCGGGAGCCCAGCTGTCACCTCGGGCAGGGCACTTGCAGGTAAAACACTCCCCCAGAGCCCGCCTGTCTCCAGGTCACTGCCTGCAGCTCCGAGCTACCTGTGTGCCAGCGCGTGTCCCGAGGAACGCGCTTTCCTTCTGTACTTTCAATAAACACTCTGCTTCAGAGACACCGAGTAATAACCAGGGATTAGATGCATGGGTGCTTTGACTATGCACAGTGGATCTCTTTATTTTTAACTTTTTTTTTTCCCTCTCGCTTTTATTTCTTTAGAAGCTGGAAACATACCTAAGTTATTAGTTACTGGATTAAAAACAAAGGGGTGAACATCACATTACTTAATGTGGAGTATTACTGTTAATAGCAGCGTTTTAAAACCGTCATTATTCAGTTCCTACAATGGAAAGGCTCTTTTCGACTACCTGGATCGTGGGAAGCTTGCCTAAGTACCCGAGATATGTCTGAATGCAGAAGGCAACGAATCGACTTATGTATAAATCCTGCCTGGGGTTTTTTGCGGAGGGGAGGGAGGGGGTTGGGGGAAGGGGTTGCTTGTTTCATTGTTTGTTTGTTTGTTTCAAAAGTCAACAAGCAATAAAACCCTCCCAGTATTGATTACATCCCAGCCACCGTTCCTGAGAAGTGCGCTGAGTCTGAACCGCCTTCAAGTGAGATGTAACACGTGACGGAGCCAGAAACTTTCAGTGCTGACAGGGTTGTGTTTTATTCCCATGAGGATGGACACGGAGGGGCCGCCACGGAGCGGAGCGCAGCGGGTCTGGCCGGGCTGCTTCGCTCCGCTCCGGGCTGCCCGGTCCCGGGCCACTCCCGCTCCTCGCCGCAGGGCTGCCAGGCCCGCCGCGTCGGGAGTAATTGATGGCCCATTAGGGAGGTGGGTACCATCAGGTAGGGCTGGATCAGATGCTGCACCTTACAATTTCTTTATTCACCTGAAAAATCACCCTTCCTTCCCGTCCAAAACCTGAAGACCACTTCCGCGGGTGGAAATTCGTGAAGACAGTCTATTTATTTTTGTTATATTGGTGATTTTGTTACTTTTTTTTTTTTCCCCTTGCAGCCTACCTCTCTCTGACAGGGGCTGAGCACGTCGCGGGCAAAGATGTCAGTGGAGCCGGGAGAGAAACGCAGATGCCCATTGCGCTTTATATTAACTTTCCCCTTAGCCGGGCTCATTCCCCTTCAGACGCGAGCTGGTGCGCAGCAGCAGTTCCTATGTCTGTCTGTCTGCTGCTGGCCTGAGATACGTGTTACCTCCGTCCCCACCCCTTCCCCCAGCCTCCAGCCAAACAAAGGTGGGCGACGCTTTTTTTCTGCTCCTAAAGGCAGTTGGTGAGCAGCTTTCCTGAAACAATAACTCTCTTATTGAGAACAAATGTTGACATTTGCAGGGAGCGAGGAAAAAAGCAGCCCAGGAAGTGTAAAGTGGAAAGCGACCCTCTTCCTATTTGACGACAGTGCCAATTCCTCCGGGATCCCACCTGAGATTAAAGCCCGAATTTCAATAAATCAGCTCTAATGAAACCTCTGGCCCCGAAGAGGGAAGGGTTTGCCTTTCCCGTTCTGAAACGAGCACAGAAACGAGGGGCGGGGGGTGGGGAAAAGAGGGAGTAAATATAGAAAGGGGTGTGAGATTTTAATCCCAGCGGGTTGATTAGCATGGTTATGAAATAAACCGTACACAAAGTGATGCATTTTATCGTTCATCCCTCTTTCTTTCTGCTCTGAAATGATCACATTGTTTGTGCCAACAACCTAGCAAGGCTACACTTTCCGCCTGCTTTCAATTTTGATTACTATATCTCAAATGATGTTGAATATGCAGTTCTCACCCATTAATTTCTTGTTTAAAAATATAAGTTTATATGCCAAATCATTTCAGTGACGCCCATCTGCATCCATGAACCGTTCGTGAATTTCTCAGAGGATGAGAGAAGTCCATTGGGTTTTACATACATAGTGAATACTTGAAAGCGAGTTTTCCGAGTCTTTCTACTTTTCTTTCCAGAAAGAAATCCAGGTCTAAATACTAGCAAGGGTGGGTAAATTATGGAAATCTTTTATAAGTCTTTGGGCGTATAAACATCAAAGGAATGTCGTTAGCCTTTTTTAATCTCTGCCACAGCTTTTGGTTTTTACCAATTGAAATGTACACTTTGTGTCCAACAGAGACCTGGGACAAATAACGTGGGTGAAGGGGTCGCATGAAGTAGGAGCAAGAGTGGGGGAAAGAAAGTTCAGGCATCTCCCCTGACATAAAATGTTCCTCCATAAAGTCTTCCTGAACTGCACAGTAAATACAGTCGAGGATGATTATAGTAAATATTTGCAATCTACATCATATGCTAAATTGGAGGGTAAAAAATTAATTACTTTTTAGTTGTTTGTCTAATTGTACTACACAGTACATGCAGATACAATTGCATTCTGCCTCAATGAGAAAAAGGATGTTACAGGAGCAAAGACGCATCATTCTACAAACACCATAAGAGGATGAGTAGGCCTCCAGCTGCAGAGGTCTTCACTGCTTTATATTTAGCTAGATGGATGCCAGAGTTTTCCAGGATAACATTATTAATTTCTGCCCTTTTAGCTGAAAAACACACGCATTTTCTCAGTTAGATGTCTTTATAGACGTAAAATACAAAGGGGGGGCAGTGTGTGTGCAAGGGAAGATGGATCATGGGAATTGTGTATGTGCATTCCAGAAAAACAGCTTCCTTTCCCCCTATTTAAAATAATCACAACATATTTACGGACTCCAGACTAGCAGGGCTCTTTATCCAGTTAACATTCCCAAGGCTGATGCCTGAAGTATCTAAGATCACTTTCAAATGCCCTTTCTAACAAGACCTGAGCAAGAGGCCACTAATTTTCACTGAACAAAAAGCCACTGGAGAGAGATCCGTTTGTCAATATCAACTGGTCCAGCAATTTCCCATCTTCAGACACATCAGCCTATCTGAGCTGGCAGATGTTTAGACAAGATTTTATAAATTGTTCAATATCAGACCATAATGAACCCCAACTGACCATTCCAAAGCAGCTAAAAGCATTCAGGATCTCCCCTGCTGGGATCTAATAATGCTCTCACGCTGGAACATTATTAATCATGGAATAAAATAGATGAGCCTCTTGAAAAATAAGTGTATGATTGATTAAAGGGCAATCTAAGAAGCTATTATTCTTGTTTTATAACCGTAAGTTATATTCACTCAATTTATCTTTTGGGGAAAATAAATGATCATTCGTTTCTTTTCTAAAATTATATTATATGAGGATTCCCATTATTTTAGTAAAAATGAAAATTATGAGTTAGCTGATTTTATGATTTAAATCAAAGCGAATTTCCTATGTGACTGTAAAGATATGGTTTACTGATATAAAGAGGGAAAATCATAAAAAATCCCCCACAGGTATTGGACTTTTAATCTTTTTCTTTTTTTCCTTTGCATATTTTAGCCAGAAGCAGAAGCAAAGTAATTAGAAGTAAACTATATTTGATAATATTTTTTCCCTAGAAATGGTGAATTTAAAGAATGTTAACTCAAATAAAGAGCTACTTCACACCCAACATAAATATTTTATAAGAAACATGCATATATTCCCATCACCCTTTCTATACATATTAATGTATATATACAAATACATATTTGTACATATGTGTGTATTTAAAGCTTAAATATAACGGAACAACCCAGAAGGAATTAATTTATGCAAAGCATATATTTGCAACATATTTAAATTGCTTACTCATTTTATGGTCTTAGCTCTACTGGTGAAATTAGAACTTTCCTCATTTTCTAAACAATAAATTAGCATTTTGGGGGAAATGAACAAAAAACACAATGTTGTTGCAGACTAGTCTGGTTTTATTTACAATTAGAGATATAAATTAGTAAAGAATTCTCGTTAAACAACCAAAGATTGTATAACCATCAATGTTTCAAATAAAAACCAGGCAAAATTTATTTACAAAAAGTTCAGATTCCATTGCAATACAACTTGCATAAATTACTAGAAGCTTTATATCGTTACAAAAATAAATATCAAATTTGTTTCCACTTTGTAAGGACTCAAGTTCTCCAATCACATCTTTATTATCTCTACTGTATACATCTTTTACAAATAAATTTTACAATAAATCCTATCACACCTATCGAATAGATACCGTGGCAATGAAGTGATCAATTCAAGATATCCTGAGAAAAACAGATCTGTTTTCAAAAGTCACACATACATTGGGGAAACTATACTATACCAGCAAACTCACATATGTCCAACAAAATTCTGGTTTAATAATTAGATTCTGAAGATTTAATAGTGCTCTGTGGTCTTCTTTTATACAGTGGCACCAGATGTGATCCGGATTTAGAGATTTGTTATATATATTAGCTCGGGGAGAGATGATGGCTTGCTGACTTTTTTCAAAGCAATTGTGACACCTACCTGTGGACCAAGGAAAAAACCAGATCATCCAAAAATCCTTCAATTACACTCTAACACCATTAAACGGGGTGGGCGGGAAAGGAAGTAAAGCAAAATTCTTACTAGTCGTTCCTTCTAACAAAAAAAAAGTTAGTTGAAAAATCGCAAGGCGATTTTTTTTTTGTTTTGTTTATTTAGCTCTAAATAGTGGAAGTATTCAGAGTGCCTTTGCTAGCTAGGCAAGAGGCAAGTTACAGATAACATCCCTTGCTTAAGATGCATGTCGGTCTCTAACAATTGTCTCTTTTTATTTTAAATACGCAGACACTGCGTGAAGCCTCACTCAGAATGTACAATTTTAGCACTGCCACGTGAACACAAGCACTCTGTTTTTAAATGACAATACCTTCAAAGGTATTTTTTTTCCTAAAGATTTCTTTCCATAACGTTTAAGTAGTCCCTACGGCTTTGCCTTACACAAGAGAAGAATATGCAAAGTGAGGAAACTGTCTAACCTGACTTGAAAATTAAGACAAACCCAAGAAAGAAAAGTCGTAATAAGATGTTTCAGAAAACAGCAGAAAAAAATATTGGTTTACTTTGTAATCAAACTCTCAAGTAATGAAGCAAGAAATTAACATTAAGCAAGTCTAGAACTGTGCAGCATGGCTCAGACCTGATGCCAAATGATCAGTGTAATAGAAAATGTTCTCACTTACTTGCATTGCTGTATGATTGCACTTCTATAGGTATGGTTGTACTCCTACTGTGCAGACTTCAGTGGGATCTGTCAAAATATAACCGTCAGTTAGTCACAGGACACAGGCAGCTAACTAGATTATACAGTCTGTGTAGGTCCCAACCCTCACTGGTGCAGAATTCGTAGCTAGGTCGTTTAAAAGACTAGCCAATGTTTTATCATCGCCTGTATCTCTAGTATTTTCTTGGAATAAGCTGACAACCATATTAGTGCAAAACTTTTTCGAAAAGAAACCAAACCCACGAACAAACCAAGAAGCAACCAGTTACAAAAAATGTCACGCTCCACGTAATTTCACGTCCAAGGTCAGCAATTATCTGAACCCAAAGCTGAAAAAAACCCCGTGAGAATACTGGAAACAAAGAGAGTCAAACCAGTTTGTCAGGAAAAAAAAATTACAGGCAATGACACCAATGCTCCCTGGATAGCTTTGTGTGTAGTTTTTCTTTTTAAAAAAATTACTTTTTAAAGCTGCGTCTACAGCCTGTGAGACTGATCTAAAAGTCGCCCTTTACATTTCCTCTCGCGGTTTTTAGGGGCAGGTACCGATACGACGGCGACATGCCGGTTTTAATCCCCATATTATATGAGTGCCCATCTTCGCTCTGGCAGCGGTGGCATCGCCCTCGCGGTTTCCTCCAGAGAAGGTTTCAGTATTTACAGTGCATAGGGGACGTGTATGGGTCGGGGAAGGAGGACGAGGGAGGAGGGGGAAGAAAACGGCAGAAACAAGTTACCTACCTTTCTTAGAGTCATAGCTAGAGGGCCTGTAATGTTGTTCTAGCTGGTTAGTGATCGTTTTCAAAGAGTCACTGCTCTGTTTGTGGACAGAGCTGGCATTAAGGACAGTCTGACTTAGTCCCTCGTTTGAAGCCACTGCTGCGGAGTTGTATCTCAGGATTCCCTGGCTCTGAAGAGCATTAAAGTTCCCATAGTTTGTATAATTGCTATAAAAAGGTGAGGTGTAATAAATATGCCTCCCCAGGAGGGAGGAGGGCGAGTAGGCAGCGCTGTGCGGGGCGGAGGCGGGGGTGGCCGAAGAGAGCGGCGTAGGCTGGCAGCCTTGGCCCAGGGTCTGACTCTTGAGGTCCGAGGTGGCGATTTCGGCCAGAGACCAGAGTTTGGGCTTGCTGGCCGGCGTCGGGGGGCCAGGAGAGGCACGGGGGCCCAGAGCCGCCTTGTTGGCGCTGCGGGCGGCGTCGGCGTGCGGGTGGCCGAGGAGCGGGGCCTCCACAGCCGCCAGCGGCGAGGAGGTGGCGGGCTTGGCCGGCGGGTCGCGCTCCCCGCCGCCGCCGTCATCCTCCTCGATGTCCTCCTCCTCGTCCTCATCCTCGTCCTCTTCCTCCTCCTCGATGTCCTCGTACTTGTCCTTGCACTCCGAGCCCGATTCGCAGAGTGGGTCGCCCGCTCGGCAGGGCAGCTTCTCGCCGTCCGACTCGGCGGAGCAGGAGTGGTCCGTCAGCGAGTCGACTTGCAAGCTGATCCCTGTGGGGGCCCGCCGGGCACAGAGAGGCAGTCAAGGAGGGGCGGCAAAACAGACCGGGAGAGAGGCGAGCCCGGCCACCACCGCGCCACCGCTACGGGCAGGCAGACCCTAGCTATCCCGGCCTTTTCCCGTTCCAAGGAGCATCCATCCCCACGGGCTGGCTCCGCCGCGACGCCCCCCGCACCTCCCCCCGCAACCCCCCACGGCCGCCGCGGCACCTCCGTCAGCCTCCCCCCGCCCGCCTCGGCCACAGGCAGAGCAGCGACAAGAGACCGGAGCAGCCGGAGGCGGCGGGACGGGACAGGTTTTGGGGTCGCTTTTGTTAAACGTCGCGTCCCTGCTCCTGTCCCGCTGTGCCGGTCCCGGGGGAACTCAACGGGGTGGGATGGAGCCACCCCGCCGGGGTCGCGGTCACCCCGCGCCTACCTTCGTCCTCCGCGGAGGTTTCGTTGCTCTCCGGCATCTTCTCGGGACTCTCCTCCTTACTCCTCGCCCCATCGCCTTCGTCGTCGTCCTCGTCCTCGCTCTTGTTCCGCGGGGCCCAGGTCATCTTGTTCTCCTTCTTGAGCCGCCGGCGGGCATTGGCGAACCAGGTGGAGACCTGGGTGAGGGTCATCTTGGTGATGATGGCCAGCATGATCTTCTCGCCCTTGGTGGGGTAGGGGTTCTTGCGATGCTCCTGCAGCCAGGCCTTCAGCGTGGCCGTGGCGTCGCGGGTGGCGTTTTTCCTGTACGCGGGGTCGTTGAGCTGGTAGGGGTAGGCAGGGCTGCCGTACGGGTGGTAGCTGATGGCTCCGGTCATCCCCGTCGTATGGGCGTCGTAAGGGGAGCCCTGGACAGAACAAAACGGTGGGGTTGGCAATTTGTTATTGCTGATAGCCATTAGTGAGTTGTCAAGGCGAGATCGGCGGTTATATTTGTATTTCCCCGGGATGGTGTCTTGTATCCATATTCTATGAGGGGGAGTAGCAGCACCCAAAGGCCATTAAGTTACAATTCCCCCCCTCCTTCCTCCGCCCAGCACACAGACACAGGCACACGCGCTTAAAATCGGCGATGTTTTAATCTTTCTGACTAATTTCAGCTCCTTGTAATTGAATATCTCCCAATATAATTTTTGAAGCGCGTAGACATTTTAAAGGCCCTACAGGTAGTGTCTTGATATCAACATTTCTCTCAAAGGTTCAAAAGATGTTTCCTTTTTTGCTATAGAAAATACAACAAAGCCGCCACTTAGCAATTCACTGCACTAATGCATTGCAAATCCAATTTGCAAATCAGAAGATATGCACCGTTTCGAATTGTTCAAATGCGATGTAATTAGCATTTTAATTCGCTCTTTAACGTTTAAATTGCGCTTATTTAAGTCTGCATAATGCAAGAAAAGTTAAAGATATCGCTAAGAAACTCGCTAACTTTCAGCACGTCTCTGAACCCCGCAGATCGGAGAGTCACAGGCTCAACATCACCCAATATCCCGCATAGTTCACAACCTCGCTGCAACTTCCAGCCACTCGCCTACTGCTTCTCAACAGGAAAAACAAGAGAGACCCTCAGATCTTTTATACCACCCCGAATAAAGACTGCATGACAATTTATGCACTGTATTATGCACAGACGGAAAGCAAGTAGTTTCCCTGTCACTTTGCAGGGAGAGCGAACTACCCCGCTGCCATCCTCTCCTAGGATATCGACAGCGGCTCTAGTCTCAAATTCCGGGCACAGGTCTTTGTGTGTACGGACTAGATATGTGTCTGACTCTCTGTGTGCGTGTGTGTTTAAAAAACTATATAACCATCTAGACGTGCAGTTTATTTATATAGTTTATGGTTTTATTTATATACTTTATGCACAGAACACACACAACACGCAATTGCAACTGCTCCTTAAACTAATAAGAAAGTGAAATCCGAAACTGCGGCCACCACAACCATCTTGGGCTTAAGCGAAGCTCACAGATCGCAAACAGATGCTCCTTTTCATTCCCAAAATCCAGTTAAACCATTAGCACAAAACACACTGAAAGTAAATAAAACCACACGGGGATAAAGCCCGCAGTGGCTCTAAACACCGAGTTAAAAAAAGGAGAGAGAAAAAAATAAAGAGAAAAAAAAAGAAGGAGAAAAAGAAAACCCTACTCTATGCTATCACAGCGAAAAGAAAAAATATCTATTAAGACAAAAAAAAAAAAAAAAAAAACCCTACTCAAAAATAACACAGAAAAAAAAAAAAATATCTATTAAAAAAAAAAAAAAAAAAAAGAAAGAAAAAAGAGAAAGCAGGTAACACAGACGCAAGGAAACGGGGGGAGAATGAAAGCATCCAACCCAACCCAACTGACTGAGACCATCCGTATTTCCCTAACCAGAGCGCCTTCCCGGCTCCCCAAACCGCGCGGAGAGCCCGGGACCCAGGCCTGCAGGCACAGCGCTTGGCTGGGACGCGAAGCGGCGCCCCGGCCCCGGCCCCGGCCCACCGCTCTGCTCGTCCCCCGCCGGGCTGCGGGGCAGCGCAGAGAGATGCACGGCCGGAGCCGGCAGCGCGGAGGCGGCGGCGGTGCAGGGCGCCCAGCTGTGCGGCGTGGTGTCGGGGTCTGATGGTGTGTGAGGAGAAAGGCTGAAGATGATGAGGATGAGAATGCGGATGCTAATGAAGAAGGAGAGGGTTTCTCTTCGGTAGTTACCATGTAGGAGGGGAATCCCGTGGCGGGGTCTGTGGAGTACTGGAGCGGGCTGGTGAAGCCTGTGGCCGCCGCCTGGGCGGTGAAAGCTGCCGATCCCGGGTAAGGGCTGAACGCCGATCCCGACGAAGACCTGGCCAGCTCCTCGCTCCTGGGGGCCGCCAGCGCCGACGCCCCGTACGCTGGGCAGGAGTACAGAGCCAGCGAGCCGGGGGGCTGGTAGAGGTAACCCTGAGGATAGGACATGGCTTGCACTGGCGTGCACAGGAGCAGGGAGGGGGCGAGGGTGACCGGCCCTGCTGCTGCCGCTGCTCCTGG
>WBMZ01010404.1:0-59958 GCA_013400975.1 Atrichornis clamosus
TCTAGCAAAACCATGACACCTGTCCAGTGAAACAAAATATGCCAGTAGAGTCACAAAGAAACTTAAGATTTTTCAGTGCTGTCCCTCTGCCTCTACTTCCAGGCAAACTTTCTTCACCCAGAATTTCCCAATTTTTTTTGTGCTTAAAGGTACTTTTTGTCTGAAGTTAGTTCCTACATATTGTATGCTATGTGCAACACGCACAGAACATGACAGTGACAGAAAGTTAGATTTTAAATAACCAGTTTTGAAGGCTGAATATATTATTAATTTATTATTAGCATAGACAACATATACTATTTGCAAATTAGCATCTGGGAACATTTAAGATTTGTTTAATTAAAAGTACTTGTTGCCTTTAGGCAAAAGTTTGCTAAATCCAAAAAAACCTTATGTGAGCACAGGACTACAAGGAAACACTTTTAGGGATTCATGCTAATAAGGTTAAAATTTTATTTATTGAAGTTAGTGCAGTTGAGTAAATATTTTTGTTCAACAGGAAACATTTTAAACTACTTGGCTATGAAGGCTTAACTCATAAGGGAACAAATTTCTGTGTTCACCCCTATGAAAACCATTCTATGGCCTAAACATTAATGTTTCAGCTCTAGTGCTGTTTTAATTTCTTCAGAGTGTTTGAGGTACCTGTGTGTAGCTTATTGTCCAGGACTTGCAGGACATCTGCCCCTCTCTGTAGCAGCAACTGGAGAAATGCCAGGGTATTCAAATGGCATCACCTCCTTTGGTTTGACAGCTCCACCCTAGGTTTCTTCTCCTTTCCTCCTGAACCTAGTCAGAGATCACTCTTTCAAGAAGTAGAAATACTGCTGGTGTCTTCCCTTTCTTGTCAAGATTTTGTGATTAAGATACTCACTGATGGTTTCGGAGACACAAGTTCCCTGATTAGGATACTCAGACACATCTTCAAGAGTCTCTTAATCACCCAGCAGTCCTGGAGAGAAGAGGCAGGATTTGGCATGTCAAGCTGTTTCTTTTTTCCCCCAGAAGATAATTCAGGATTCTCCAAGAAAGGAGGAAAAGGAAACTCATTTCTGTGTACAATTGGCTAGAGCATTCTGCTGGGATTACAGAGACTTGGCTGCTGGTTTTCACATTTCTTTTTTTGGCGAATGACTATTTACAGAGAGAGTGAAGAACAAATAAAAAGAAAATGTTATACCAACTGCTATTAACATGCAAAAGCAGGGTGAAATGCATTCAAGGACTACTTATGTAGACAAATGCTATCGCTTGAGTTTTATCTCATTAAATGATAGTTAGAAGTTTGTTAAAAAAATACCTTTTAATTCAGGCTATGCAATTACTAATGAAAACTAGGCTAAATTTTGCTAAAATAGTTAAAGCTTAATTGAAAATTCAGACATAGTTCTTTCAGCTAGGATTAAGACAGAACAAGAAGTGTTTGCAATTAAATAGAAATTAATAAGAGAGGAAGAACTCTCCTAGTGTCCATTAGAGCCTGCACATAAATATAGTAAGAAACTTCATATTTTCAAGGATTGGAGTCTTCTCCTGCTGAATTGTGGGTCCCCTGTAGAAAGGAATTTAATGTCTTCCTTGGAGTCATATGAAAAGGCATTTTGTGTAAATTATTGATATCAAACATCCATAATTTACATTATTGGTAAAATCAGCTTCTAGTAAAAATAATACCTATTTTACCGAGAAATACTTTAAACCCACTGCTAAGTCCAGTATTATTTCTTTATCATTTTCAGCTCACAATAGCTTTTGGTCTTCACGTAATAACACTTTTCCTAGAAATTCCAATGACAGACATAATTAAATTACTGAGTAATTGCCAGAATTTGAATGAACACTAAGTAATGCCAACTCATTTTAAAAGCTTAAAAGATGCAGCAATTTTCTGAGCTGTTACCTGAGTGTTGGCTCAGGGCTAGATGCTCACCCAGGCAGAGCTAGCCCTGAGAAACAAAGTGTTAATTTTCCTCTCACAGATAGCAGAGACTGGTTTAGAGGGGAGAGACAGGGAGATCAGAAACAAGAAGTACCCAAGGAAGATTGAATTCCCATTGTATCAGCTGGTAGTGTGTGTGTCCTGGTAGTAATGTGTCACTTGGCTGTAGTGATGCAATCCAAGTACTCTGTTGAAGAATTGGGGAAAGAAATGTCATGAGCAAAATTTTGACTTGTCTTGTTTTGGTAAAGAATATCTGTTCTTCCATACAATAAGAGATATTATTCAAGCAGCTTGCTCTCCTTAATGCATCCAAAATGAAAATTTGAGAAAAGTCAAGCACAGAAATGAAGAGAAGGTTGTTCCTCTAGTTACAACAGCACCAGTAAACTCAACAGAGCCAGGACTTTGGCTTGAGCACTATCACATATTCATCCTTAACAATCCTCCTCAGAGTTTTATAACACACTCCCTAATAGAGCTCTTGGCTGTACCAACACATTTCCAGATAGTGTCCATGTTCACTTCACAGATGCTGTGATAAGGACGTGTTCCTGACAAGTGGCATAGACAAGACCACCCACTTTGGGGTGTGAAAAGTTTAACTATTGAGACACGAGCTCTGCTTACCAGTTATTTACAGTATTAGAGACCTTACCCTTTCTATTTAGCAGAACAGTTGTAGTTTGTTGGCCCAGGAATAGCAGAACATGCTTGCTGTGATTTCACATTCCTACATTTTAGCAATGGCAGGAATAATTAACACTGTAGGTTTTCATGGTATATGCAATTTTTATTTTGTTACCTACAGTTCCATAATTTTTTTCTATTGTTTAATATCACAGAGACATGTTTTGGCACATGCAGTAGTGCATATAAAGGGAATCCACCACTGCCTTCATCACCAAACTAATGGTAATAATATTTTGAGGGCTGTTTCTGATAACTGTGTAATAGTTTGTAGAATCATTCATCTAATTTCAAGGAACATTGCTTCCAAAAGTGCACTCAATCATTTCAAAAAAGGTCTAAAGTGTTTATTAAAGATTTCAAAATATGGGATATGAGCACAAGATTCAGACCAATTTTTTTAAGTTTGCCATTAAATTAAGGAACAAGATATTGTGAGGTCTAAAAACATAAGTGTTCATGCAAAGCTCATCTATTTCCTCTTTGTAGGGATTCTGGTGTAGTATGACAGTCAGCAGCTTAAGAACTTTCTGCTTTATTTTTCCTTTTACTGTAACCTGCATATTTTTGCCTCTGGAAATGGGAAAATCAAGTTATGATTTCTCTTTTGGTACCTTTCAGCAGTCATTTTTGCAGGCTGTATTTCTCTCTCTGCTGTCTCATTTCTCACACTGGTCTTCACTCTCTCTACTCTGTGTGACTTCTGGCTGATCCTTCTTCCTTCTTTGCTGGGTGATGTGCCTCTTACAGGTGGATTTAAGGAGTTTTTATCAGTGAGTGGACACTGATAAACCTGCTGCTGCTCTTCTTCCTAGCATTTAATATGTGTCACACACCTGCAGGTACTGCTGCAATAGGATCACCGAATAATTGAATATAATGCCCTGCAAACAGGAACTGTGGTACCACTTCTTATGCCATGAAATCAAGCAGAATATAAGATCACTTTCATATTTATTTGGAAAAGCTTTTGTGAGGCTGTATATAATATTTTATCTAAACTATAGGCTACAGGATGGGTAGTAAAATGGAGATCACAGATGCAGTTCCTGTGTAGTTCTGTGAATTTTCTGGGGACTGGAAATGTGACCTACTTGATAGCATTTACAGTAGTTACCAGCATTTCCAGCAGCATTCATCATATGGGCAGCAGAATCAGTGGGCAATTAGTTTTCCAGGCAAGTAAGTGAAAAGGAAACCCAGAAAGACAGTAATTTAAATAGAGATAATATATCAGGTAGCCAAGAGTGACAAGGGTCACTGGCAGGACAGGTAGAATAACAAAGGACTAAAAGACAAGGGAACATAATTTAAGAAAATTAAATTGGAGAAGAAATTATAAGCATAAATTAATGTTAACATGCTGACAGAAAAAAGGGGTTTGTAAGGACAGGAGCTGAAAGATGAGAATTTTAGTGGGCTGTGTGATACACAGAGGATCAGTAACCAAACAGTAGCTTTGCAGCATCAAATCAAGTGTGGGAAAAAGAGACAAATCTCGCTGTACAGCTAGGAGTTTAGGGCATAATATTGCAGAAAGCAGATGTAAGCAATGAAAGAGCTTAAAAAATGGTTAGAACAAAAGAAAAGATGAAAATGTAGCAGCAACTATGATGAAAATCTTCCTGCAATTCTGAAATTCTGGAAATAAATACTCTTTAATGAAGGAACACTTTTTGATACTGTTTACACATTGACTTCTCTCATGTCCTGTGGCAATGAATTTCATAATTGAACTGCTTGTCAAAAAAACCCCAATAACTCCTTAATGTTTGTTTTTTATTCTTATGTTTTGTAAATTTTGGGGTGTCTAGTAGGCCTTGCAGGAGAAAAAAAAAAACAACAGTAAAACACCTTTCCTATTCCTCTTTACCATAAACATTTTTACTTTATAATAGATTCCTACATCTTGTGATTTAAAAGCAAACTTATCCTGGTGTATTTCTACATTTCTCTCGTAACACTCCTTATCATTCTGTTTGTCTTTCTGATCAGCAATGAGAACCACTATATCTTCAGAGGACCATCAACAATATTCACAACATCTTTTTCTAGTATGGCAACATATAATTTAATGTATCATGCAAATATGGTTAGAATTGTTTATCTCCATGTGTGTTGCTTTGCATGCTTTTTTATCAGTTAAATAAAATGAAAGGTTTAATTCAGTCCCCTAATAACAAGGTTTCCCTTATTAAGATCTTAGTGCCAGGGTTATTCTTGACTACTGTGAATAATTTTGAAACTGTGAATACCAATCATATTTTCTTGGTCTCTGAAGCTTTTTTCAGCTTTAGTCGAAAGGCATTTCCAATAACTCTTTGGAGTTCTGGTTCCCTTTTTCATCCATTTCACTTGTATCCCATGCTCACTGAGTTTACCACAATGCCCTCTAATAATTCTGTGAATTCTGATTAAAAGAAATGCTGTTGAATCCTCACCATAGTTATTCTGTGTCCACAAACTTTATTTTGTATTACACTATCAATGTGCTGGCTAGAAATCAGTTATACTGGAGTGCTTCAAAAGTTGACATTATTATTATTAGCTGTTGTCCTCTGATACTGAAGCTGGTTTAAATGATAGCTCAGTGTTTTCTTGATTTAATTCCTAGAGAAATTGAGTGATCTATCTGGTTTGTGGTGGATTTTTTCTGTTGTTTTTCTGAGTCCTTCCAAAATCTCTTCGACAGATATTTGAATTGAGGAAGATATTCCAATTGAGTAAGTTCTTCTCAGGCCTTCCCCTTTAAGTTAAAATTCAAGATTTAGAAGTTTCCTTAGCTAACACTAATGCAAAAAGACAATTTTTTTTTTTCCATTGACTTTATTACTTTTTGCACCTTGCTTATCTGTCAGTCCCATTAAGTCTTTGCCAGGTTCCCTGCTGAGGTTGAGGCCATGATGAACATCTGGTACTTGATATTGATATGGAAAGATATCAGAAGCTGGAACAGGGTTGTACACAGACAAGAGACACAGCTGTAAAAAAAAAAAAAAAATAAAAAAAAAAAAAAAGAGGAGGAAGAATTATTTTGGGATATCTTTGATAAGAACTATGTAGGAATCACTGAAGCAAGAAAAAATAAGGCTTAGGTAAACAAGAAAGGAGCTGACAAAGTCCTATAAAACAAATGAGGCAAGATTCAGAGACTTATGGAGAGAAGATGGAGATGGTGATTCTAAAACTGTATATATTTCATTATTCAAAAAAAAGGACCACCCTTTCCAAAGTTCAATTTCCTAACTCTGAACACTGGACCAAGTTAGTTGGAGAGATGACCTTTGCTGTTGTACCAGCTCATCTAATTGTCAGGTTCATGACACACTAAATGAACAAGTGGTATCTCCTGAGGGCCATTTCAGTTGACAGTGATGTCAGGCCCATCCACAGCTGTTTGACCCTGTTGTTTGGTATGAAATCAATGAGATTAGTTAGAATTTGACACCCCTCGTAATAGAACCATGTGTGTAGTGCCAAAGGATTGATTTTAAGAGAGAAAAGCTCTAGGTATTTTAGTTTAATATTCTTCTTAGTCTTCTGAGTATCTCAGTTTCTTTAGTTGCAGATTATGGGTGAATACTTACTTACTCTCAAGGAACTGTTAGTTTCTCCTCAGTTGTTTTTAGTTGTTGTGTCCAAATGATTCCCTACAGGAATGTTAAAATTCATAAAGCTCAAAATGGAAATGCCTGTACCAAAGTTGAATTCTTTTTGATTTTTCACCACCAAGACAGAATATGTATTTTGGAAGTGCCCAGGCTTATATGGGGTTGCTGTTCAGAACACTGTACTTTGCAAATATAATTGCCTGACTTTTCCTACCCTTTGCATTTCACTTCAAGTATGAATATCAGCAAAGGCTGTAAAGAGCTCATGAAAGTACAGAATAGTGGATCTCAATGTCAAACAATGGAAGGTGAGTACTTGCTGAACATGTAAAAAAATGATAGGGGAGGGAAAAAGATTAAAATCTAGTTGGCAGTTTTAGCTAGGAATGATCCAGAGGGGTATGTAGACAGCTGAGCTTCTGGAAGTGTGGTGTAAATGCACTCTTCATACCTCAGCTTCCTGCTGAATTTCTTATGATTCTGAGTTGTTCACAATGTAGTCTGTATTCTTTTGCTATCCAGCCTTACTACATATAAGTGTTGTTACCCGGGGAAGGTTTTTTTCCTGGAGAATTGTTGGCAAAAAAACATAATGTTTTTTTTGCCTAAGTACCGAGTGTAAAGCTGTCCTACATGGCCACTGAAGGATATGGCTTTGTTTTGGCAGGGTAAATAGCATTCTAGCTTCAAATCCCTATGATGTTTCAGGACAAAAGACAAATATATATTTTCCTTGTAAATAATTAAATATTCTGATGTCTGTGACCTTTGTTTTGATTCTCTTTTTCATCTACTCCTTGCTACCTGCACCCTTTTCCTTGAGCAGGACTATGGAACAAGTGCCAACTCTCAGAACTGTTAACTCGTACCCAGAAAAACTTATGCCTAGGTTGTTAAATTCATAGACAAGATAAACTATAAATGATCTATAGACATTAAAGGTACCTTTTCCCCATAGATATTAAAATAAATAAAAATCTATAAACCATTTATTCTGCCTTTATTATTTTTTTCATCGCTGGACATAATTCATAGAGAGGAAATACTGATTTAATTCTTTCACAGTCTAGTCCGAGTTTTTAGGTCAGTTTTAGGCTAGGAACCATTTTTTTGCATTTTAGAAGCCCGATTTAGATAAAGGTTAAACTTCATATGTGCAACATTTTTGTTTTCTGTATTGTCATTTTATCATTAAATATTAACAAGTTTGGAGATCATTTGATCCTAAATCAAAATCAATATAATTTTTATATGTGCAACCAATGAATTTCTTTAAAGTAAAATATTATTGTGACTATGTACTTGTACCTTCCGAGGTCCTGCTTTTGTCAGTAATTTTGAGTGTTCACTCTATATCCATCAATTAAATTCCTGAAAGTTCTGTGTTCTGTTCTTTACAGTTAAAGAAATTAGTTGCTGATGGCAAAATGAGGGTGCAGACGGAGTGACATTTTTTCTCTATTTCTTTTTGTTAATATAATAGTTTACAAGTATTTATTGTCATGCTAAAAATTGAAATTGCCTAGCTTTTTGCATCTCACTCCTTGATATTTTGGAGGAATTGTTTGGTTCCATGGATGTCCATTAGTGCCTATCATGCCAAGTGAAGATTTCCAATTATTTTCTGTATATTTGTAATAACTGTCATAACATGAATCTTTAAATACTTTCCTCATCCCTTTCTGTTCTTAGTAGTGTTGTTCTTTACAACAGAAGTGCTTAACTCACTCTTCAACATATTCCATGTCAGCAGATATTTTGTCTGAAAATGTGGGCCTGAAGATGTGATTCGGCACATGGAAAAGCTCATAGCCTTTCAGTGACTTTAACAAAGAACGTGTAGCCATGTCAATTAGAGAATTTAGTCCCGGTCCCCATGCTGTCACTTGTACAGATACAGAGGCTGCTGCAATGGTGTGTGCTAGTAGCACTGAGACAGTACCTCTAGAGGCAAAGTGCACACACTGTACCTCAGATACCTCCCCTTGGTTGTTCTACAACCTGGATCGACTCAAATGATTTTTTTCATGCCTTTGTTACTCCCAAGTTCTGAATGTTACTCAAACTTTCACATTCATAATGTGTTAATTTTAAAGCTAGCAGCCATTGCTGCTTTTGCAGAGAGAAGACCACTTTATGCAGGCAGCAAAATCAGGATGTCATTTTCTTCACCCTAAAGCAGATGAAGTTGACACTCCCAGAGTTAGATTCAGCTTTCCTTCACTCCAGCTCCCAATAAATTTGTGTAGCACAAACTTCTGCAACTTGGTCAATTGCAAAAAGAGTATTTCAGCCACATACAGGTCATAGATTTCAAAGATGAATAAGCACCTTATGTTCAGATTCCCCTAGGTACCTCAACAGAGGGTAGTAGAATTTGGACTGAAGGTTTGTTTTGCTGCTTTTGGTAGCTTAAAACAATATTCTCCTTTCTGTTAATAGATCTTCAGCCAGTTCCTAGAATCATAGTATCATTATAGAATCATTAAGGTTGAAAAAGACCATGAAGTCCAACCAGGAACTTAACACTTCCAGGTTCATCATTAAACGATGTCCCTAGGTTATTTCATTCAACTTAGCATGTGGACTAACGTCAGTGAAAGAGCTGAAGGTGGTTAATATCTCTGAGAATCAGGTGTTACCATTTATAAAGTGATGCAGCTTCTGGATTTTAAATCTGCACTTTTTCTTAGTTGTTTTCATCTGATTACAAAAATACATTACATCATTTTAAGGAAGTCTGTGCAGCTGTGACAAATTAAAGCAAGCAAATTACTCCCTAGCTTGAGGTGGTAATGGAGAAAGCTCAGAGAACCAAAAGGAGTGGCGAAGATCTCACGATTTACCCTCGGAAAACTTGTAAACTGAGTTTTGTCCCAGAGAAGGCTGTGAAAATGGCTTCTTTACCGTGAAATAACCTTGTTTTCATGGTAAGTGAATTGACCCTTCAGCACAATTACCCCATGTAAAATTTCAATAGACACCAAAATACTTAAGATAATTTGTAAAATTATCTTTCACTGTGTGAAATTAAAGAATTTTTTGTTTGTTTGTTTTTTTGGTTCAGTCAGCCCAGCAGTAAAATAATTACAGTGTAGTTGCTATTGCAAAATAATGGAAATATTTCAGAAGTTTTACTTTTGCTGCTCCTTTACATTCTTGTTTATCAGGCACCTATAGAATTGATCCTTTTTAATTGAAATTTTAATGGGAAAGTTCTGAAAATCAAAGACCTCTTTGATCCTTTCGTATTTATGTTAACTAGTGCGATAGAAAACCAGATGTGATTGCTAAGCTGATTGTTACTAGGCAAATAAATTCCATTTACAGAACTCTTTTTCAAAGCTAATCTGATTTAGCGACTTGTTATGAAAATGTTTCCTTTTTATTTAGTATAAAGAATTTTGGTATAAATTTGTTAATCTCTTAGTTATTATTCTATTTATGTATTATTATATTATTAATGGGCAGTAGAGGAAAAAAACCCCAAAACACTCCAAAAGGACCATGCTCTCATAAGTGATTATTAAATTACCAAAGTTTAATACTTTCATGGTATATAATACAGTATTGCAGTCTCCAGAACTGTCACTGATAGTCCTAATGATATTTGATTTGCAGATTTAAGATTTATGATACTTTCTTGTCAAGTCTAGTCGTGCTCAGTGTTTGTCTTCGTTGTATGTTTGTGTTGTCTGGCACAATAAGGACCCGATACTGTGTGAAGCATTCTGGGTTGTGTAAAAGAAGAAATTTATAATCATAATTAAATATCTAATTTAGCCATAATTATTATGTTACAAACCATTATTGTGCATCTCACCTATGTAAAATATTGTTCAATTGTAAAATGTTTTGGTAAGAATTTTAAATGAAATGTACACTAGGAATAAATAATAGTTGTCATGACACTTTGTCAAAATATTTCTCCTAGGATTCAGTTAAATGATTCTGACCTTGACTCTTAGAGATTAACAAAACTCATCTGTTTTACTACCTGCTCAATGTTAGAAGTCATAAGCAGAGACTGTACCCACAGACGCAATAATATAATTGTGATTTTGCCTGCCTCATTGATGTCAATGATTAGTGTGCATTATTCTATTTCCACACCTTCAGAAGCTTTATCTTATGATAATTTTTCTCTTGCTGGATTTTTAATGTACATGCAGTTCAGTGTTTGTTTTGTGGTTTGTTTTTTGTTTTTCTTCTGAGAAGTAATTATTTGAAATATGTTTAGGCTCAGATTTGTCATGATAAGATGTCTTTTTAAATTGTGTTAAGGGTAATAATTTACTAGTGTGAAACCTGAGGCAACATATAAAAAGCAGCTGCTATGAAAGACAGTGCTGCTGAGTAAGCCTGAAAATGTACAGGTGACTTAAATAGTGTGAACCACAGAAGCAGTTTTGTTGAAAGGCTGGAAGGCTGCCACAGCCACATATAGATGCACCCCGGTTCTTAGCTAGAGAAGGTCAGAGACAAAAAAACCTATAGCCTTGGATTTATGCATACGCAGATGACAGTTGTCTGCTAAAGGAGATATTACAAGAGAGGGGACAAAGTCAAACTGAGAAGAGCTCGACAGTGCGATCCAGGCCCAGCCAGTTACTTTCTTTTTTAAAACTTGTCTGAGTGCCACAGCTTGCAGGCAAAATGTAGTCCTGTCATATCGAGTGATGAAAAAAGGGGGTGGGCTCAGCAGTACAGTGAAAAGTACTCAGGATGCACAAGCAGCCCTAGGTTGCACTTCTGTTGTGTGAGAAGTTCAGAGCATCTCTCCCTTGCTCCTCTCCTCTGCCCTCCAGGGAGTGTCATATCCAAGGATGAAATAACCTTATGAATAAATTTGGTTTCAGCTCTTAAAAAATTAGGCAGCCAGTCTGAGCTAGATGCATAGTTCTCTCTCTAATCAGCGAAAAATTAAATAGGAAACTCAAAAATACAATTCATCTCTGATACTTGGCCTTAGTGAAAGAAACCACATTGTTAGAGAGAATATAACAAAAACAGGCCTCACAACATGCAGAAGCTGGGAAAAAAAAGTTTACCAAAGAACTATATGTACCTGTAGCACAAAACCCATGAGGAAAAAAAAAAAAAGAGAGAATGTAGTTTGGGGAGTAGGAGAAATTTTTTCCTATGTATTTTAGAGCCAACTTAAATTAAGAGTATATTTCCCTCCCTCCCACCATTTTCCTCACAGAACAGCTCTACACTGGGCAAAATGTGGTGTGGTCAAGAGAATTTTCTTTAACATACATAATAGAAATATCTGAAGTAATTAATTAAGATTAAAGATTTTAGAGAAAGGATTTTGGAGGTTGAAAAGCAAATACCTCTGGCTTAGTAGAAATAGTATCTTATTGCCCCTGTTAGTATGATAATTTTAGCATATCTAAATTCTTAGTAAAATTCTAAGCTTTTTGTGTTCCCATAAATAATAAAAATATGTTTAACTTGTTCTAGCATCTCCTTGGTCTGTGTATAAAAACCACCATTGTATTTTTCTTAAGGTTACTTTTCTTTGTTGGCAGAAGTAGACTTAACATAACACTTTAGAACTCACAGTTTAGGAATTAATACAGAATTTAATGCTCTGTAGGGAAGAAGTAATTCCTGTCTAATACTGGTGAACATGACATTGTTATACTAACTTGATGTATTAATTATTTACACCAGTAAAAGCACTGTTTTTAGGAGAATCTCCTTACTTACCTGGATATCATCAAAACTGATACCAACTCTGTGCTTGAAAAAATTATTGGCTGAAAAGCCTTCATACAATAGTTGCCTCCAATTTAATGTTCTGGGATGCTTTGTGTATACTCCCTCCAACAAAGACCCTCCAACAAGGTGTGTTTGTTTCTCTGCATCGGTTATACTCATTTTCTCTGCTCTCAAGGTGTTTGGTAACCCCGCACAATGCCTGGGAAGGATCTTCAGATCTGGCCACAGCCAGTCGTAAGCAGGCGTGCCAATGTGGGGGTGTCCAGCAGTTGTCCTGACATCTCTTTGACTCCTGCTGGCCTACTAGGACTTGCTATGAATTTGGTGACGATTGATATATGCAGCAGGGTCATTTGGGAAGGATTTCATGACAATATGTGCTCTGAGCAGCTGGATATATGGAAAGCTGCTGTATTAACTCCCAAATTGTCCTGTAAAATGGAAAATTTTAGTGATGGATAAAAATCATTTCCTGAGGATTAGATCTTTCAGTATGAGTGACATTTTCCCTTTCTAAGCCAGATGAAACCTCAAAGTATTTGTTATCCTATTTTTGATACATGTTTAATGTTTTGAATTATTTTGTGCTCAGTGATATACTGGTTATATAATCACAAGGTTTTGTAGTCATTCAATAATGAAGCATAATTTCTGACATAATCATCGGAGATATGTATCTATTTTTACATATATATACACGTGGTTATATTTCTAGCATCAACCATGGTTTAATAGCAATTGTTTTGTTTTGGTTTTCAGTCAAATACACCAAGTGTGAGATGCAGTGCTAGAATACCCTGTCTGTAGGGAATTTAAGTTCCCCATGTGGTCGATGGAGTCTAGAAGGTAATCCAGCCTATCTGCAGAAGACACATAGTGATTAGGTATTGAATTGTTTTCTATGTTTCATTAACTGCAATAGCTTGCCCTCCATAGCTCTGGTAGATACCTATTGTAAGTGTTTAGACTTGAAGTCCCACCCACAGTCTTTCTACTTGCAACAATAACTTTAGTGTGAGTAGGAAAATTGCAGTTTGCTGCTCTAGCATTTTGTGTTGCAATAAATGTTAGCAAATAAGAAGCAGTAGCAGCAATAACTTGAGCCATTACTTTTATAGCTCTTTTGTTTCATGCATCTTCTGGGGATTTTCAAACTTTCGGGTTTTAAACGTCTTTCCTACAGATGTATTCTGTCATTTGGGATGTAATTTCAGGGAATTTGGAAAAAACCCCATCAGTAAATACATAAAAATATATGGGCTATCTCCTGACTTACTAGTTAACGCTCTCAATCTTTCTGAAGTTACATGAATTTCAAGGATTGTTCTTAAAATATAAGAATAAATTGGTAATATAAAAGAAATTTACTACTTTACAGTTCTTATTTTAGAGGTAAGCATAATTGACTAAATATGAACAGGTCTGTGGCATCTATGTTTTTTTTCCCAGTGATTAGACATGACAGGATGTTATCTCTAACTGTAAGATGGAAGGTAATTCAGTTTTCACAGAAGCTTTATGTAACACTGATTTAATTAGTATTTAAGATATGTGCCATGGCTTGTGTAGGGCATTATATGTTCACTGCTATTATTTAAGACTGAGATGTTTTACTACCTTCTAGATGCTCGCAGGAGTGATACGTCCAGGGAATATTTGCAATGAATAGTGGAAAGTAGACTTTGCTGTTTTGAGATTATAGCATTATTTTCTGCATTTTCTTTGGTGTTTTGTGGAGAAGACTGTCTTTAAACCATGGACACAAAGAGTAAAAATGTTTTGCCATTGTAAAAAAAACCTGCAGTTCTCTAGGTCAGTTTGGAAATATGGACTTTATGAGACAGTATTTGTAAAGGGAGGGGAATGAAGATTCAAACCCAGCATTTTGCTAAGAGATGCAGTCAGTAAATTACTGTTTCACTGCTGCATGAAATAATTAGGAGTTCTGAAATATGTGATAGCATGTATAGGGAGGGAATAGCTGTTAACATAATAGTTTCATTTCAGAAAACGAAAACCTCAGTTTAACTCTCCCCTCTGCTATATTTGTTTCTCAGCAGTTCATTAAGAACAATGAAGGAGAATAAATGTTTCTGTCTTATGTCATGCCCAGGGTGATTGTAGTGAAGTAAAGGTTAGTGGAAATAGTATTTCTTTGTACTTCCAACAGCAACATGTGTAGAGAGAATCTGCATTGTAAACTTTAATTTCATGTCATTTTATATTTTTCATAGTTTTAGAGGTTTATTTGTGAAACTATTAGGCATAATTTATTTATTGGTAATCTAGAGATATTATTAGGATTCCAATTAACAGTCCTTTTTTGTGTCTGTCACATCAAAACATTTACACACCTCTAACATGAAGGCATAAGCCCTGTAAAACAGGAGATATTTCAGTATGTACCTCAGGAGCGTTCTGGAAACTTAGCAAAGCACAGAGAAATCTTCCTTGCAGATTTCTTAGCTTTGGAAGCATTTTAAATATTTCAAGACATTTTTTGTAGCAATCTTGCCTTTCTCTTGTTATGAATTCACCATCAGTTTTCTAAAGAGAGTAAGTCTTAATGTAATTGCCTTTATTCTGTGGTGAGAAACAGAGTTATTCTTTACAGAAAGACTAAATGCCTGCATCTGATAGGACATGGTTGGATTTGTCTATTGTAGAACAGGGCCCATGTGCACCTTTGACTTTCCCATTCTTGACAGCCCCCATGAACTCTGTGACAGAAGCAAAGACAGACTGAGCAAGGCTGTTGCAGTGGTTTTCACAGATAGTTCAACAAGCTGAACTGTATTGAGGAAATTTCAAGAGGGTCACCACAGAGAATGAAAATCATGCAGTAAGCCATTGCATGAGAGGTCCATTGGTGAGCCTGTCAGAGAAAAAACAAGTTTCTTACTTCTTTCATAACATTAACCAATAGGAAGATGTGCTAGGAGTGTGAGCTGCTTGATTTTTTAAAATTTAAAAGAGCAGACTGTTGCAAGTTCTAGCAGACAGAGCCTGGTGCAGTTGGATGGCAAATAGAGCATTGTCAGATATAAAACATGTGTTGAGAGGTTGGCGGACTTTGAATAAAGAGATATGGTCGGTGTATGGAACTACCAGGATCCAAACTGGCATTTTTGTGGTTTGGAATAAATACGGCAAATATCTTCTCAGCAGTAGCAAGTCTGTTTCTGGCACTGTGTTCTAGCACTTAATTACTTACTCTAGCACCTGACTACTGACTGAACACTTCTTCAGCACAGTTTAGAAGGTTTTCTTTACCTTTATGGAAGCAGATAACCTTATTTTACACTTGGTTGCATTTCCAAGAATTTTGAAATTCTGCTTCCCTCCTGGTAGAGAAATGGAGACCACCATTTTCAGGTGTCTCAAGCTGCTCGTGCAAAAAAAAAAAATGACTCACTTGATATCAAATTTTTAAAAGTGAGTCACGGTTTTATTTATAAGGAGTAGGTAGGAGGATATGAGAACTCCTCAAGTCCCCTTAGGCTTTAGGAAGCTCACAGTGAAAACAATTTTTAGTTGTTTGATCTGGGCAAATACTGTCACTGTCCATTTTTTCCTGGTACCTCAAACTTCCATTCTTTCTTCATCGTGTGTTAATTTGGAGAAAAAGGGGGAAAAGATAGGAAACTATCAAATAGTAAAAGTGGGGAAAGAAGCATTTTGCAATCACTCGGTACCCCTTTTTCAGACTGTCTTGGAAACAGATCCATCTCTGATGAGAAGTTGAATTCCAAGCCATCTGTGAATACTCAAACTTGTACACCCACAGTGGAAAATGGGTATAATTTGTTTCTATAGATGCTTACGGGATCCACCAAACATTTTTTTTCCTCTTTTGGTTGCTTCTCTTCTCCAGCTACATCCGTCTTCATCCTTATTTTCTCTGAATTTCTGACCAGTAAGAAGAGGAAAGAAGCACCATCTGTTCTTGAAAAGCTCTAAGTTTGGCTTCTTCTGCTGTAAATCAGCAGCAAATCAGACTAAAGCACACCAATTGGCATTCCTCAACTATAATGTATGTTGCAACAAACATGAGCAAACCTTAACGGATCAGTGTTTAGTTACTAAGTATGGCATGGCTAACTGTGGGATTGTTGTTTAATTACTTCACAATATGCTGACCAATCCAGATTTTTCCTTCCTGAGGACATTGCTAACCGTAATCAAACTATATCTGAATATTTTTCATTCTTTTTGGCGTTTCATGTGCAGCTTTTACCTAGATATAATCTATAATCTGAATAATTTTTCCTGCAATAGTAGCACTAAATATTATTTTGCAGCAAGTAGAAATCACGGTAAAACTGTGAGGATTCTCTGCTTTCTCTTTGTGTCTGTTGAACGAGCTGGTCTAAAGTAATGTAACAGAATTCACACTGTTTAATTGTAAAAGTTATGTTTCTCTCTAAGACAACGTTGCTCTTAAAACTCCACCTGGCAGTTACACCAATAAATATGTTTCCTTTTAGGCATTGGGAGTTGATAAGTCACTAGTGACCATGGGTCCTTAGATGCAAATGAATCAGAATAATTCAGAAGTGTGCATGTCTTCATGAAGAAATGTGATGAAAATTGCTGTTTGAATCTGAGTAGTGTGCTGAGTTTTGTGCTATGACATTTGAAGACTGAAAATGCATGTATATGGAATACAGTTTCCTCCCCTTGTGAAGATGGAGGAGTAAATCTTAGCAGTGTTTTGTCATGACTCAATCTTAATTTCTATCCTGTGCTTTAAACGCTACAGCATATCCAATCTTTTTTTCAAACCAATACAAATAAAAGCATCACAGTCAGTTCCTGGTTTCTGATGTTATGACAAACCGCAGAGAAGGCCCATTATTCTGTCTCCTTTCAGTGAGCAGTAGACGAAGGAGGAATTTCACCCTAAGTGTTTTTTTCACTGGAATCTCCAGATGGTCTGGTGTTACAGTGCTGCATCCGATGCACTGACAAATAGGCTGTCAGGGAAGATTTTTCCTGTAATGTACACTGTGAAATGAAACCATCTATTTGTTGATATACATTGTTTGAAGGGTGTGCAGTTTGCCATGAGACATCATGAGAAGGTGACGTGTCTTTGCCTCTATATGAATGCAATTCTTGATTGAAGTAAAACTGATGTGGCTGTTCTGAGTTGTCAAATGAAATAATGTGCCAATTAAGTAGCTATGCAGAACTAAGTCAAAATTATTTCTCATTGCTATAGGGTGTTATTGGCTCTGTGTAAGCCCTCGATATTTTCTTATGTGCCGAGGTCTGACTGGATGGAATTAGCTAAAGCCATCAAATTTTGGTCACCTACCATTAACTAAGAGAATACATATAGTGATCCTCATATTGAGTTCGTCAGTGGATTGAAGGCTATTGCAACACTTGTGATTTGGAAGCTTAAGTAAAACGGGGGAATCAGAGTCTTAACCTGTTACCTGTTTCCACTACTTGGCTGTATCCCATGATAGAACTTCACTTGAAGTAGTTTAATTTTCCACACATTACGACTGCTGTGGATTTTCACCACAGAACTTTTCATGTTGCTGACTATACTGCATGTTGATGACTAATTAGTTTCAACAAATCACACTTTTTTTTGGCTTTACTGTTTTAAAGTGAGTCCCAATTCAGTGTGATCAATATAGGGCTGCATTTAATCTCACAGAGTTAAGTTTCTATTTGTTGGAAAATAATTTGGCTTTCAAAGTGCTGCATTCATAATTCACGTGTATGTCATTGGTTTACTGCAGAAGAATATAATTTGCTAGAAATAGGTGTACATTGGTCTCCCACAACATCTCTCTCTCTAAATTGGAGAGAAATTTATTTGGTGAGTGGCCTGCTGGATAAGATGGTCATGTCCAGAGGCCAGTGGTGAACAGCTCAGATGGACTTCAGTGAAAAGTGGTGTTCCTCAGAGGTCTGTATTGGGACTACTGTTACTTAACACCTTCATTAATGACATAGACAAAGGAGTCGAGCGCACCCTCAGCAAATTTGCAGATGACACCAAGCTGAGTGGTGTGGTTGCCACATCTGAAGGACAGGAAGGTGCTGCTCCTGTGTCAGGGCAACCTCCAGTATCAACAGAGGCTGGGGAATGAACAGATCGAGAGCAACCCTGCTGAGAAGGACTTGGGGGGGCTGCTGGATGAGAGGCTGGACATGACCAGCAATGTGCTCTTACAGCCCAGAAATCAAACCACATCCTGGCCTGCATCCAAAGCAGCAAAACCAGTAGGCCAAGAAAAGTGATTCTGCCCTACTTCCCTCTCATGAGACCCCACCTGTAGTACTGCATCCAGCTCTGGGGTCCCCAGCACAGGAAAGACATTGACCTGTTGGAGTGAGTCCAGAGTAGTGTCACCAAGATAGCTAGAGGGATGGAGCACTTCTCATATAAGGAAAGGCTGAGAGAATTTGGTTTGTCCAGTCTGGAAAGGAGAAGGCTCTGGAGTGACTTAATTGCAACCTTCCAGTACCTAAAGGGAACGTACAAGAAAGACAGAGGGACTCTTTATGAGACTGTGTAGTGACAGGACAAGTGGGAATGGCAGGTTTGGATTAGATATTAGGAAGAAATTATTGGCTGTGAGAGTGGTGAGACACAGGGTTGGAACAGGTTGCCCGGAGAAGATGTGGACTCACCAACACTAGAAGTGTTTAAGGCCAGCTTAGAGGGAATTCTGAGCAACCTGGTCTAGTGGAAGGTGTACCTGCCTATGTCAGAGTTAGGACTAGATGACCTTTAAGGTCTCTTCCAACTCAAATCATTCTGTGATTCTAGGATTCTAGGATTTATTTTATGTGTATGGTATTCTTCCAGAAAGATGTGTTCCTTGAAAAATATAAAATATACCACTTAAAGCAGTCTCTTGTTACATGCAGCCAAAAAGAAGATAAATACTGCCACTAACTACCAAAAGCTTCCCATCAAATAATTCTATTGCTTCATTTCACTCATTACAGAAGTGTATGCTCTGATTTCTAGCTGTAATTTTAATTATGCTTCAAGCAATTAAGTAGTTCCAGAAGTTAGGAGTTGATTGTCCTGAATAGTTTTGGGGAAAATTTTGCAGTTTCCCAGTTAAGTTTATAAAGATGAGAACCCATGTATTTAACTTTTTAGACTTATTTTCGTTTTCTTCATTTTAGTTGGAAATGAAGATCCATAAATTAGTAACTTATATGGCTCTGTATGCATAAGCTGAACTGCTGCATGATTATTGCAGGGTTTAATAAGACTTCAGAATATTAGTGCTTTTGACATCACTTTTTGCCCTTTTTCTCCCCCTTGATCCAGTCTGCTTAATTAATAATTAATTACTGCAGACAGATTCTGCTACAATTTGGTATTCAATGGTGTGGATGCCAGCCACAGTGAATGCAACATACAGGGTAACATTAAATGACTTAGTGAGGCTTATTGTGCTCTACCCTATAGAAACAACAAAATCCAAACCAACAAGCAAGTACTCTAAGTTTCTAAAACAGGCAGTTTCATTTCTAAAAAAATAGACAAGGAGATGAGTGGGAATCAGGTGAACAAATCTATTTTGCTTCTAAATAGTGTTGCTATTCTTGTGCTAGTATAGAATTACCTTAGAAAAATAGAAAGTTACCAGTGGGATTGACAGCGGGTGACTTTCAAAGCCACATGTCAGATGTTGATTGAGCAATCTGAAATATTGAAGACTACTAATTTATTCACGTTGACTGAATTTATATTGGTTCAGTACATTTAACTTCAAAAAACAAGGCTAGGATCATAAATATGCTGATCCCATAAACATTATGGGATATAGAGAGGTGTCTGTGCTAGGAGAGGAATATCTGGCTGCCTTTGTAAAATTCTATCCAGATTTGTCCAAATGGCAAAAATCCTAGTTTGCATATGCTCAGCGGCAATTTCTGGACTCCCACTAGGTGATATGTCCTGGAAGACTGGCCTAATAATGTAAAATAAGCATGCATGATCTGCCCTGTGATTTCAGTAATACTTTGCTCAGATAAAGGAGCATTGAGCACATCTCTAAAGGAAAAAGTACTTCGAAAAATTATATGTTAGGTACCTTGAGTTCTTTACTCAGTTTTGAAAGAAGTCTTTTACTTCAATACATCTCTTTTGTCTAGATGGATATTCACTAAAATCTAACCTCATTGAATAGGTGCAAAAGAAAATGAACCAGTCTTTTCAAATACTGTGCTGTACAGATAATCACTCTAAAATTCTGCAAGGAAAAACTAATTGTGCCTTCAAAATAGGTATGAAAAGTATGCAATAAATAAGTTATATTAAGAAACTTCAGAAAAAGAAAGTGCTGGATAGTCATTTAATGAACATCAAAAATAGCAGAGCCTGTACTGGAGAAAAAGTTATACACAGCTATAATATGCATGTACAGGAGTTCATATTTCATGTTGCTCTTCCTTGGCTTTATTGAGGCCTGACTTTAATAAAACTTAACATATTTTTCAGGTCAGCAATATGCTGTAAAGTATCTCCTCAAATTTAATAAAATCCGTGGTGCTGCATTAAAAAGAGATTGCAAATTGTATAGACAAAAGTGTGTGAACATACAGAATAACAGTTTTTAGATAGATTTAGAAAAATGTACATATTATGAGTTATTTTGTTATATATTTTAAAAACATTACGATATTTCTGCCTCAATTCCCCTTTGGTTAGTTATCTAAGGGCATTAAATGTAGATTAATTATAGATTATTAATTATAGATTAATATTCTTTATCAATAAGAGGTTATTCCATACTTAAATTGTATTTTTTAAATGTGAATATCTGAATAACCCATACTTGATTTTGGCCAAGACCAAAAGATAGGATCAAAGATACTGATCAAAGATATTATGGTAATTTCTGGATTAAAACAACATGTATGTCAAGGAAAGCTGAAAATCAACTTTCCTTGGAAAAGATCTGTTTGTGTTTTATTTTTCTTCAGACTTAATGAAGAAAAGTCTTGTGAAAAGTGCAGGTATTTCCAAGCAACAAAATTTCTCAAGAACTTGAACTGTTTTTCTTAGAGTGTTTTTTCAGATACCTCTGTAAAATATCGAATATCATTACAAAGCATAAAAATGCACCTAGGAGCATCAGTCCTGTTTTTGCTAACATTTCATCACCTGATTATGCAGTATGTACTGCATCTTTAATGCTTGTCTTCTAATCCACTTATAGCTATTTTATGCAGGAAATGAAATACTGGTACATTAAGAAATGAGGAAAACACATGATACCGGGGGAGCTTAGAAAGCAGTAAAAATGAATTCTGGCAAAAAAAAAGTAATAATCATATTGTAAAAATAGGTCATTTCTTTTCATCTGTCATTACTATGAGAAAGAGATTAATTGAGTGTTCAGAACATCAGCCAAAGTATTCACATCCACAGAGGATATGAAAGGAAAAGGAATTTATAATTACATGTATCATATGTAGGAGCATGATGAATAATGAGTCACACAAAATGTGTATGGACTGGGAGTGTACATATATATCCAAATAAATATCAACTCATAATCTGTTGTGAACTAAGTACCTGTCTGTCTGAATTACCATAGTGGAAAAATAATATAAAACATTATCTCCAGCAAATTAGCATCATAAGGAGCTAATTGTACTTCGATGTTACCTTCTTGAAACAAAACGATGCCTGAATTTGACAAAAAAAACCTTTAACAGTAGGTAAGCAGATGAAGATAGGGCAGAAGGCTTCACTCCACTAATAATAAATTTTAAACTGTCATTATGTATTTTGCATGCCAGACAAATGAAGAGCTATAATGTGAAGTCATTGATAAATTCAGACTGTTTTGAAACTTCCTGAAACAAAACCTCAGACTTGTTTATTGGTTTTGCTCTTTGTTTCTTGTGAAACTGTTTGAACTGGAGGAACTGTCCAATCTCAAAGAGTTACTTGTGACAAGTTATTTATGTCAATCACTTCAGGCAGTGCAGGTGCCCTGAATTTCTAGGTGCAGTCACCAAAGAGAGGTGACTTTCTTCAGGATGGGGGTTCACAGCACCACGCTAGTGCTGCAATTATCCTGTCTGCTTTGAAGGCATCTGCCATCTTTTTCTGGCTGTACAGGATTCTTGCTAGTTAACTAAGGCTCCTTAACGAAATGCTTACATGCAGGTGGGGTGGGAAGGATCTAAGTTTGGCCCTGTTACGAATGGAGTGAGAGCATTAGACGAGCGCTGCCTTCCTAGGATTCTCAGCGGTGGCTCTAATGAGGCCACCCGCACCCCAAATCCAAAACTCTTGCTCGCAGGTTCTTAATAATGGCCGATTAGGTCTGTTGCAAACATGATTTTTTTATTGAACAGACACAAGATTAACAGACAAAAGACTTTGAACAGACTATCTGCTACACAGGGTAAGTAAGCAACCACTGTAAGTTACATAAAATAGTGCACGATATAAAGGTACCTATGTTACAGCTAGCTGAGAAATAGTATATCTTAGGATTTTGATGTATTTTGCCCACTAATGGTGGTATACAGGAGAATCCTTTCACTCAATGCCTGGATGAGAGGAATTACCACAAAACACCAGCATCCCGGTCTTAAGGAGAGAAGGCTTCTATATGTTTCCAGGTGTGTGCAGAAAAACTTCTGCTCTGTGAGGGTTTAGTGAATCGTTTGTAGTCTGTAAAGTCCAGGGACTGTCAGTCATAAATTCCAGCTTATCCTTTCAATCTTGCTTTCAAGGCAAGATGTTTATTGTCAGCTGAGGGTGGTACCTCCATGGTGCCAAATATCAGGAGCCAGGTGGTCCTGAGGGGGCCATCTCAGCAATTAGCAGGTGCTTGTGAGGGCAGGGCAGATGCCTTGGACAATCATGCCAGCTAAGAAGCAGAAGATAAGCTTTATGGGGCAGGGGGGATGTCCTGCCACATTCCACCCCTTTACTGAAGTCACTGACTTTACTCCATGAAGTGGCAATATAGGTACCTTTATTTTGTGCAGTGTTTTATGTAACTTACTAGTAGTTACTTGCTTACCCTGTGTAGTAGATAGTCTGCTCAAAGTCTTTTGTCTGTTAATCTTGTGTCTATTCAATAAATAATTCATTTTTGTAATAGACCTAATCAGCCATTATTAAGAACTTGCAAACCAGAGTTTTGGGTTTGGGGTGCAGATTGCCTCAATAGAGCTACTGCCGGGAATCCTAGGAAGGCAGCGCTCATCTAAAGCTCTCACTCCATTTGTAACAGGCCCTTATAAAATTCTCCCTCTCTTCTACACATTTTGCCTTTCAGAGTTCTTTTTGTGCTTCATTTTTTTCACTTGTGCTCTCATTTTACCCTCTTCCCGCCTTCCTAGCACCTAACATTTCTTCCTCTGTCAACACTTATAATTAGGGGGTAAGGTTACAAGACAGACTAAGTAATCTAGTTGATTCTGAAACTTTGTCTGTAATCAGGTTTTTAAATAGCAGTAACTGGCTGTACCAGGATCTTACTCTCTTAAGTTTATTTTTCCACCATTTGTGTTTAGCTGCTCTCGCTTCCTACGCAGTAGTATCAGTCTTCTGAATGTTCCCATGATTTTAAGCTAAACAGCCATGAAAAGATAAACGTACAGGGACTTTTGAGTCTTTCCTGCCTGATTAGAGATTTTAACTTAGTAGATGGCAAGAAGTTGTAGGAAAAAACTTATTGTTTACTTTGTCTTCACTAATAATCAAATCAAAGCTCCTTTCATTGTAGGCTCTTGGAATATACTAGACAAGGATAAAGGTGATTTTTTAGCTTGAAATTTTTGCAATGTTCTTTTTGAGAAGATCTGGTCTTTGAATTTAGTAGATGCTGTTATTCAATGTGGCTGTTGGTAGCTGCTGACTGTGTTTCCCTGCATTCTGGGGGAGGTATTTCCTACTTCTAATGTATTGGCACTTTTATGGCAATGCCTTTCTTCTGCACAGATCGTTGGCAGTCGGAGGAAATACATTCAAACCCAATGAGATCTTATTCTCTGAATTTATAGTACATGCTTCAAATGAGGAGATCAACACGCATATAATTAATGCCCCCTGCCCCACTCTCAAGACTTTACACTTTTAGTGTATTTTAGGTCCATCAGATGGTGTTCCATGAATTGACGGGTAAGAGAATGCATATTAAATTGAGCAAGAATGAATGGATTTAGGGTTTAGGGTGGAAAGGCTGATGGACTTGGCAAGGAATTTACTTAGGTAAAGTCAGGTGGCTTGGCAGTAAGCTGAAACATATTTTATTTTTTGGCAGGAAAGATGTTATGCTCAGGGAATATCATATGTCTTGTTGACTGAGGTGGAAAATTTTGGAGAGATCCTCTTGTAAAATTTCTGGAATTATATCACAGCCTTTGTCAAGATGTAAATAATTCAGTATTGCAAAGTCATCTGGAGAACAGTTAGGAAAAGAAAGCGGGGATTTTTTGACATTGATGCTTCTCTTATATTCAGAATAAACTCGTTCCTTGATCCCTTTTATGTAAGCATCGGGACAGTGCCAGCCACTGAGATGCTGGTTTTAATCCATAAAGCTAAATACTGTGCAAGTAAGAAAGAAACCTGAATCAATCCCTGTAAAACAAACAAAAAAAAAAAAAAAAAAAAAAAAAAAAAGAAAAGAAAAAAAAAAAAAAAAAAAAAAAAAAAAAAAAAAAAAAAAAAAAAAAAAAAAAAAAAAAAGAAGAAAAAGGGAAAGGAAAAGAGAAAAGGAAAAAAGGAAAAGAGAAAGATAAGACAAAAAAAAGAGAAAGAGACAAAGAAAATAAAGGAAAAAACAAACATTTGACTTACTGAAACAGCCTCACATTGTCTTCATGTTTCATTTATCTCTTTAGCAATGAACAGTATCAGTAAATCACATCTGTTCAGTTTGTTCTTTCCTCACTTCTGTTTGGAAACAATGTTTCAAGAAATTTGTAATAATTTAATTATTACAATGGAAACATTACTGTGAAACTTTAATATGATTCAGTTTTGGACAGTTTCTTGGCTCTAACTTTATGAGTGTGTGCAATTAGGTATCAAGACAAACATTTATGAATGAATTATTGCACAATAAATATATGTTTAAATTAGATTTGATTTGGGGCTTCATTTGACACCTCTAATGGAGATGTCTAAAATACTTCTAGTTTTAATGATTTTAAGGTTTGTTGGGTTGTTTTTTTTATTGTGGCGAGACTGATTTTTCTAGAATGCCTACTGTTTATTTGGCATTTGATTAACCTACTGCTGGACATTTGTTGTTAAACACAATTTTATTTAATTTCAACATGCAACTTGGGTAAATTTGGCAGGGAGGGAATTATAAGAGGCCTTTTTTTGGCTGCAAACTTTTTCATCTTTTTCCTACCTTCCTGGATTGCAATGAGTGGACCTGATTGCTCTTATATACCAGCGATGCACTGTTCACCAAGTGATCACAGAATCAGAACAGTTTTGGTTGCATGGGACCTTTAAAGGCCATCTAGTCCAACCCCTCTGCAATGATCAACTAGATCAGCTTGTTCAGAGCCCATCCAAACTGACCCTGAATGTTTCCGGAGTGGGATATCACTTCGCTGGGCAATATGTTCCAGTGTTCACACCCTTCATTGTAAAAAATTTCTTCTTTATATCTAGTCTTAATTTACCTTCTTTTAGTTTAAAACCATTACTCCTTGGTGAAATAAATATTTGTACTTTGTCACTGAAGACAGGATAGATACTCAGCCACGGTAATGTTGCTCATCAATACCCACAGATGTTCCTAAATGAATATGTGTATGAGTGCTTAACATCAGTGTACATGGATGTGCTTTTATACAGACAAAACTATGTATACATGTTATAAAACATATATTTGCATGATGCATATTTCCTCTGATAAGAACAGTCTAAATATCCTCTCTCTGGGAGTATGCAGTTATGTGCATATATACTTCTTTATTTTTAAGTAGTTGTGGTGACTTGTTCATTAGTGATCTGTGTGTATTTTTGCATCTGCATGTTTGTGAGAAAATGTGTGAACAGAGTTTATATTTATTGTGAGTATGATTTATTTATCTGAAAAAAGTGTGCAACACAGCAAATAAATTTACCCACATGCACTGTATACAAAGGAAAATTCTGTCCCCATTTTGTTTAGGAAATTCTTATTATTTAGTGGAAATTGAGTTTCAGAATAGAACAAGGAGGTTTGTTGACATTTAATTGGAAAACATTTGATTTGTATGTGCAAAGAAATCTCTCTTGTTAATCAAAAAAATGGATTTTTAAGCTCATTTTACAGCTGCTTTCAGGGTATGTATTGCATCAACTTTGAGAATCATTCTATTTTTCTATCTTTAAAATAATTTTTCATGTATATTTAGTATAGGTTTGGGACATGGTCTTTCAGAGCTTCCCTTTCCCCAGGCTGCAGTTAATGGGAAAACATAAGCAGCTTCTTGATGCAAGCCCTAAAAATGTTGGTGTACTGACAAAGCTGGTTAGAAGTGCTCAGTTAGACTATTTTTCTACCACAAAAAGTGTTTTATATGCAAGCCTGAAACCTTTGAAATCTTTTCATATAATTGTCTCTCCCTCCTTTTTTTTTTTTCTTTTAAGAATAGTGGATTTTCATTTTCTAATCATATCTGACACAGTAAATGAAATGAAATATAATTTTTCTGTGCCTGCTGTGCTGCAGACATATTTCTTCCTGGTTGCAATGATTTCGGTCTTGGGATGCACCAAAATGCTGTCTAGTCAACTTTATTTTCTTCAAAGGTAATATAATGTTGTGAAACCATTAGGCAAATAAACTTCAGAAAATTAGTTGCGAATTCAGCTTTGTTCCAACTCTGCTAAGCAGACCAAAGATTGTGCATGGTGATATTGTTCAAACTCTGCTATAAACAGAAAAGCACACAGGTTTCCTAAAGAGGTCAAATTTAAATTGCAAGCAACAAGGAATTTGTTATTATATGACATGCACGAACATAGGTCTTGTAAATGATAAATGCTGAACTATATTTTCTTCTTAGTAGGCCAACATCAGTAGATTTTTTTTTTTAAAGAAACTGCTTCAGTTATGAAAACCAAATATATTTATTTTAGTACAAACTTAATAGCTTTTATGAACACTTTCTGTCTTTTATAATTGCTAGGGAAGTTCTGTGAAATATTCTTGAAAAAAAAAAGAAGAAACTGAATGAAATGGTCTGTAAGTCAAAATGAAATGCCATGATTTTCATGTTTCATCTTATTTTTTCTCCCCCTCTTTTTCAGTTTCTGGTCCAGGAAATAGAACTTCTATGGATTTCCCAGATTGCAGTCTCAAATCTATAATGTCACTTTAAATTTAGGGTTATGTTTTCTTTCTCTTGAAAAAAAAAGCCCCAAAGCTATAAGCAAGCTGTTAACTCTGTAATATTCTCGAAACAAAGTCTTCACCTAAAAATACCTCTATCTTTTCTATGACTCAGTAAAATAATTAAATATCAATATTTTTAGAATGCTACACCATTTAAACAGGTGTAGTTAAAACTGACGAATGTAGCACTAACTTTTCAAACTAAAATATTTGAAAACTAAGACTGCATGGCATGGTTTTACTGCTATTCTTTACAAGTATTACAGTAACACATGGCTCACCAAGGAGATGCTGAACTGGACTGACAGCTCCTATCCAACACAACTTTACATCCATCTGTTTGCACATAAATTCTTATTTCCATGCTTGATGTTTAGAAAGGGAATAAAAATTAGTTTGAAAAAACAGAAAAGTAGTTTATTCTTTTATAAACAGCTATTACAAGAAGTGTCATAACATAGGCTTAGAGCTGCATCCTTTTCTGTACACAAGTGTTGAGTGGAAAGCTGGGGAAACCACATCAGGTGCAGCTAAGAGAGAGAGAAATATTGTTTAAACTCATATACTGTAGAAAGTGAAAATATGACTTAAGTCAAGATTGGTCCTGCTTGCATGTGTTACTTTATGACATATTTCTTCTATATCACCTTTTATTGCCTGGATCTGTTTCTGCAAGACCTTGCACGCATGAGTGCTCTCGCTAAACATGACAGGATGGCTGGAAGACTTGGCAGACCCGGAGCCAATACATGTCACAAATCCCCAGCACTGCAGTGAAACCAGCTGGGTGTCAGGGGACATCAGTTGTTCAGACCTTAAAACCTTCTTCAGTGTTGCTTTCATATAGTTTTTTGTGTTTTAAATTATTTTCTGTCACTCTCAAAACTCATGAACATTGCTTTCCTCTCTACCCACTTCAGCTTTCTTGCTCTGTCTCCCTTCTTTTTTTGTGGGATTAGAAAAATAGAAGAAAAACTACCTTCAGTACAGTCTCTGATAGTCTCTATGTAGCAAATAAGGCAGTAAAGGAAACTGCAGTTTTGGTGTATTTAATTGGTTACATTGTGCTGGGAAGTCTGAAGGGCTTTATCTCAAGCCGTTCCCAGCACAGCTGTCATACAGCAGTTTAGCAGTGCATGCTCAGTGAGCACGTTCACTGTAGCACACACCACCAGGGCTTGTCTGGGTGTGGATAGTAGAGATTAAAGATAATACCACGGTGTAATGGTTACAGAACTTTGAAGCTGTTGTAAATAGAAGAAGTCAATATCGACATCTTTTCATCCGTTATTAATATGGGTGGGAATAGCCCCTACCCAGAAACTGAATGTGTGAGATCAGGTCTCTGTCTCAAGAGCTTCAGTGAAAGGCTCCGAGGAATCTAATAGGAAACAAATGGCACGTAAAAAAAGCCCCCCAAAAACATGAAGAGAGCACGTAATTCTTTGGGGAAAAGATAAATTCAGAAGACTTGAGTTATATCAGATAAAAAATATTGAATTGTTTTCTGATTTTGGTATCAGATTGGTATTTGATTAATCTCATGGTCAATAATGTCTTACGTTAGGATGTCAAGGGGAAAAAACTATTATATGTAATAATACAAGACAACATCTGGGGAGAAGAAATACTTAATTTTCCAAATTGTCAAGTGCAACGGAATAAGAAACTAGAAATTACTTCTTTTCCATTTAATCTTTTCCAATTTTTTAATGCTTTGGAAGAGATAGTTCAGTGTCATGTTAATTCCAGTATTAAGTTTATTTGTTTCTTCTGTGTCAATCAGAATATCTGTTTAAAATCTTTCTGTACTCTGTAGGTGATAGTGATTTTGCAGTACCAAAAATGCAGGAGGAAATTAACTTGCCCATTCATATCACCAGACTGTGATTTTCCTTTATTCTTTCCTTTTTTGTGTGTCATGCTTCTGAAACATCAGTAATTTTACAGCAATTAGCTAAGAATGTGTCTAACATCCCATGTACCTGGTTGTGAACCACAGCTTGTTGTGCTGGGATTAATCTTTTAGCTAACAAAATACTTAAGAACTAGGAAAAACAAATACCATCGCAAAGAGTTTTTGTTCAAACAGTTCTGTAACTTGAGAACACCCTGTTGCTGTATGAAAAATATTATTGTGCTAGCTTCCAGAGACATTTAATTTTTTTCCCTGTCCCATATGAGGAGTTTATTTTCTCCACCTCCCCCTCCCTTTCCCAGGAGATGTTCTGCAAATGTTTTCAGAGTGGGTTTCTTAATGCAGTCACTTTGGGGCATGTTGACAGAAAAGCATATATACAAGCATAAAAGTATTAGAGGCAGAGTGTGAAATCAATTCATACCCATTTTTAGAGACAATTAATAATTCAATTTTTACACTGCACAGAATTTTCTCCTGCCACACTTTCTGAGAAGCATTTTATATAGTGGTTTTGTGCAGTTAGGCATAACCCTAGCATTTGCACTCTTCTGGAAAATACATTGGTAGACCTTTTGGAATCTCAGCATCACCTATTTTCAGATGAAAGCCATGTCTGCATGATTCAGGGGGTATTTTTAGCACTTTTTTTTGATCTTTAAAAAAAACCTCAACATTAATTGCTTGAATGTCTTTGCATTATTCCTCCAAGATTTTCTTTCCAGTGCATGATCAGTAATCCAAAAGACACATCTTTTTCAGGAAAAAATAATGGTCTTATTTTACATAAACTAATGTAGAAGTGAAATCTCAATCACATTAAGAGCTTTATTATTGTCATATTCATTTGGTGCTAAAAAAGAAAGGCTATGGGAATGTTAAAATTACTGTCATGTTTTTACCTCAATTCCACTCCCTAAGATAAGGCCGTATATTGTGCTATTTTTATTAGCGCTGCTCCTTTGGTCTAGTCTGAACACTGGTGACTAGAAATGGTGAATCTAGGGCAACAGCAGCAGCAGTTCAGGATTAAAAAAAAAAAAAGTAAAAGAAAAAATCTATATGAATAATTCATGTGTTCACTGTTCATTATATGCAGAATCTGACTCAATAATGAGGGAGTAGTATACTAGTGGACTTGGTTGAGTCAGTTTAGGTTAGGAGAACTGTAACACTTTCTCTCTCTTCACTGACTTCCATCCTTAATGTGATAATGTGATCACAAACTCACCACCGTTATTGTAGGCTGTCGATTTTTATGGAGGGCAGAGCAAGTATTTTGCATAGGAATCAGTGGTTGAAGTTCTTCTAAGTCTTAACCTTTCTTCACAAATGGCTTGAAACCCCTGTCTTCCAGCACCATGTTTTTTTTTTTTTTTTTGGTAGGAATCCCTTTTTGAACACTTTTCTTTCCTGATTGCTGCTGTCATTTCAGTCACTTATTTCCATTCCTTTTCTCTTGCATCTCTCTTCTTGGACAGAAAATTAGGCTTTTCAAAATTTCTTGTGTCTGCCTATGATCCGTTAGTATATTTTATTTTATTTTCTGTTCCCTTCTCCAGAAAATTTTTCTCTGTGCACCTTAACCTTTACATCTGCTATGGTGAGAAAAAAAGTTAATAACTTACAAGCCAATGGGAAAAGTAAAATCTAAGTGTACTACCAAAGCATGAAAGTGATCCTTTATTTCCTATATCACTATTCATGAGATTGTAGAATAATTTAAGGGTATCACACCAGCGGTAGCTTTATAAATGTAGTATTTTGCTTTGTCCATAGTGAATTCTGATGTTACTGAAACTTTTTACTATGTAACTGTACATGCATGAAGTGAGTGCAGAAGTGAAGAATTGGGTTGTCTTGCTACTTCATAATGTCCCTTTGAAATAATTTAGTTTTACTTGAGCAAGATGGGAGCAGCATGCAGAATTGCTTTAATTTTCTTTACACATTGGCCATAAACTTTAAAACAGTGTATACATAAATGGAGAAAAAAATAGCACTTTGATACGAGTATGGTAATCTTTGCTCCATTTATATATGCATTGCATAAACAGCTTTTAAATATGCTATTATAATATGCAAGAGTCTATCTCTGTCTGTGATATTCCTGTGAGAATATCACAGATATTTCTGTGAGAGGGAAAGACGGTCGGCTGCAAGGTGCAGTTGAGTGGGAGAAACAGTCTTGCAAATTACTGTGGGTAATGGGGAGGTGAGAACCATGCTCTTATTGGTTAAGAATAACCCCCAGTACACACTCTTCAGCATTTTGGCTGCAGTAGAAGCAATTGTCTCAGCTTTCCAGGGGTCTGGCAGGGCCAGCAGTAGAATTATGGATGTCTATGCCTATAGTCAGCTCCGCTCAGTCTGTTGCCTATGTTGTTATGCATAGGTTAGACCCAAGTCAGCATCCATTGGCACATTGTATGAAATTATACAGTGTTAGTATCCAAGTTGGACTGGTCTTTTGCACCATGAGACTACTCTCCTGACTGGCAAATTTTGCTGAAATTTAACTTGTATCCCAATTGAAAGTCTCTTTCAGTGTATGGATGTCTGGTTGAAGTGCTGCCTTCCTAATGAGGTGAGGCACAGTCCACAACTGTCCATTACAAAGCCTGTGTTTCTAACATAGAAGGCTGGTTCTCCAAGCTTAGCTGCTATGACCACAACTCAAAATGAATATCAGCAATTTATTCAAACTCTCAACTTGAAATGTTGTGTTTTTTATAGAGGGTCACGTAGTCCGGGTTTTTTCATGATATTCCAGGACAAGGAGACCACCTAGTATGAACTCAATGTAATTTCCCATTTCATCATCCTTTCAACAGCTTTTGGGGTAAATAAAAAAATAATCAGTCTGTTCCTTGCAGCTAGGGTCTATATACCTGTGTGAGGCTGAATATACATTATATGCAACAAATACATTACTAGGGAATGTTCTGTCTGAGGGGACACTGACAGAATTTAGTCAGTTTATGCAGGATGCGGATTTAAGTCATGAAAACATCAATGCAGACCAGCAACAAACTTATGTTAGCACTGCTACTGGTTTTAACCCTAAACACGTACTAATTACACACCACTGTTTTGAGATGATTGTAAGAATGGCATTTACAATATATAACCTAAGTATAACCATACTGCAATATTGCTCAATTTTTGCTGTTCCTACGTCAGTTCTGACTCATGAACCCATTCCAATGCTGCAGTCTTGCCATATTGCATCTTATTACATCAAGTGCCAAGAGCAATAACATAAAACCTTTGTTTTTCCTACATGCTCCATTTAATCTCTAAAAGCAGGACTCAGATCAATGGAGTATGGACATTTACCAGCATTACACCAGTCCCATTCTGGAACTACAACAGCCTTCACTAATAAATTTCTAGACCACAGCAATGCACAAGTGAAATGTATAGGTGAAAACTATGAGAAATTTAGTATCTAGTAAATTTAACCGTCACTTTCTGTAGCATTTGCAGTAAACCTCTCCTAGATGATTGTATATTAAACCTACATGCTCTAAAGAGATTTAGCCTTGTCTTGGCACCAGCTGAAAGAATAGGATATAATGTGTGCAGAGTTTATATTGCATTTCAGTACGCTGATTCATTTCTTATTAGTTCTGGGCAAGTGTATGTGGGGGAGGAAGTAAAAGGGAGGATGCACTTAGTTCTAAGAATATAAATTTAAAAAAAGTCAAACTGTAAACATGGTATTTGAGTATAAATATAGACTGTCATATTTTCAACGACACTCTTACAGTAATTAGCACTTTTTGAAAGTATATTATTTGTCTCCAGAAGGGGAAAATATGGCTTTACTGGAGCTGCATGTAAACAGTTTCAAGTGTAAGTTGACATGATTTTTCCAAATAAAAAATCTAGAATAGACTAAGACCCAACAGTGCTTGACACAGAAAAGCTACTGTTGATGCATACATAATGCATTTTCTAGAAAGCTAAGTAAACCAGTGAAAAGCAAGCTAAGACAGGACTGTGGGTCATATAACTTTAGAAAATTACAGCGTAATGGGCTACACTCTCCCAGAATGGTCATTTCAGAGGAGCAGACACTTAGAAGGGGTAATGGATCACTGCCCAATGTACTTTGCAGATAACTCAAGTAAAATGTATATCACTCCAAATGATCATCACATCTATTTTTCATCCATTGTTAATATCTTCAGGTAAACCAACTGTAATTTTCTTCTTATAGAAATTCAGTTTTACAATACTTTGTATACCAAACTTATAAAACTAATTTCTTTCAACCATCTTTCTTCCCACGTCCCCAATTCACATTACCAGTGGAAGTTTAATATAGTGATCTCTATGTCCTAGCAGGAAGGCACTTGCAAAATGGAATACAGGACAACTGTCCCTCAAAATTGAGTAGAATTCCAGGCAATAGTCATGCTTCATGGTACCTGTGGCTGGAGTAACGTGGCTGTCTGGTAGAAGAACCTAATGTATTTGTTAATTTACGTATTTTTAAACTTTCTTAACCCCATGTCACATCTGTAGTTTTAAATTATTGTACTTTTTAATTTTCTTTCACTTTTACAATGGTAAGCACTAGTCACCACAGCATATAAAATTCTGCATTGTTTTCATTTGTAGTCTCTCAAGCACTGGAGGGTACTTTCAGTGATATATGTCAGATAAACTTACTGTTCTAATCAAAGCAGTCATCCATCTTCAGTGGGCACTTGCACATTGTTCAGGTGTCTTCTAAGTGAGCTTAGTAAATCATCTACTAATTTTTCTTGACAAAGAAAATCCACATTTAATCTTCCTATCTCCAGTTTGACCCATTGTTTGTTGACATTACAGGTACAAGGAAGGCTGGAAGAAACAGAAACAATAAAAATACTGGAGTAATGAGAAAATGCTACATTTCTTTTCAAACGTCATTGTATGATTCGAAGATATACGCAGGTTAATCAGAGGCTAAGCCATGGCCTTGGTACATACAGAGGTTTATTTCAGAGCTGTTACAAACTGCGAGGTTTCCATGACCTGATGCAGGCTGGGGAGCACCGCTCGCTAGACTTGTGGGCCCCATGTCCAAGGGGCCAAAGCATGTGCTCTGAGGTTCTCCTTTCACTCTCTCTAATGAGAATGGAATTTATTTATACATTCCACCTGTGAGAGCAGAGAACAATGCTGTTTCCCACCATCACTACTTTGTCAGAATTTTGCCATTATAAGGAAGATGTCTCTGAGCCAAAAACAATGTTATCTTAAACCTCCTTGATCAGGTCTTCCAGTGAAAATCCTATAGCCCCAACAGTCATCAAGTCTGAGAAAAAACTTAGAACCAGGCACAGTAGAATTGGTGTCTGCCATTTAGGTTTTTCAGCCTTATAGTGACAGTTTCTAATTTCCAGCTGCTTGTGTTCACTGTAATTCAAGCATTATTCAACATTTACATCCAGTAAAAAAATGTCATCCTAGCAACCTCATAAAGAAAAACTCCCTGCCCTTTCCTAAATCCTCTGTAAGAGTCAGCATTTCTTTAGTTCATCAGAGTGCTGTACAGGAGAGAAGCTGTATGACTTGTCTTTCTACGAAAAAAACCCAAAGAAACCCCTGAGAGATTTATATAAGTTTGCCTCCTAAGATAAATTTCAAGGGTGGGTTTGCTGTGGATCCATTAGCTTCCTTGTAGCCTTACCAGCTAAAAAAGTGAGTTGACATTGATGAAGATATTGCAAAGAAGAAGCAATTGAGATTGAAAAGCAAAAAGTAGTTAGGTTTTTGTGATGGGTGCAAACTGATCACTAAAACTATACAAGAAACGAAGATGAGAGGAGGGAAAAATTTAATCAATAATCCAGCTGAAAAGAAAGTGTAAGAAAAAGAGATAAAATTTCCTCAAAGGAAGAAAAAAACATTTTCTCCAAGAAAGTAGGCAATGTGGGAGGTCTGCTTCTCTCAAAAAGCTTTTTCATATGGTTTTCTAAGCTATGAATCTTTTTTCCTCTTGAAGACTGTGTATTCTTGTTCATCAATGCCAGGGCAGTGTATATATGTTTTTTTTTCATGTACTCAATATTAAAAAAAATTATAAATGTAAAAACGTGCATATTATCAAGACAGCTAAAGAGAATAAAATTTTAATATGTCATTCATAAAAACCCCAAATATATGCAAGCTTACAGTAACTTCAGTATTTTACATAGTGCATGCTGTGCATCTGCTTACATATACTTTTTAATCTCTAACAAATATAAGAAACCCTACCTATCCAGACTCAACAATTCATTGCTTCAATTGATATTGACCACAAGCATCAAAAGGTCAGTGTTTATTGTCAAACCAGACACTGTGGTGTGTGAGAAAGATAGCAGGGGAGTTGCAGAAAAGAAGTTAGAAAGAGAGCAATACCAGAAATCTGTTAAAAATAGTTGAAACGAAGCCTCCCTGTTCTTGAAGATGATGTACTGTACTTTCTGTTATACAATACAAAGGAAAGTGATTATAGCAAATTGACTGTGAAAACACAGACCAGTTACATTTTGTTCTTGTTTTGTGGTGGGATAAAACGTGTTGTGAGCTCCAGGGACTTGAAAGGAAGTACATTGGGGGAGGTCTGCAGGAAGATGTGGTGGAGAGATGAATTTCTAACCTGCTAAAGAAAATATAAAATGAGCAAACCTAAAAAAAGGAATGTGAAGAAACGAGCAAGATGCACAACAGGAGAACCAAAGACGATGCACAACCAGTTAAGCTTCTTTCAGAATAAAAGATCAAGAAACAGTGTCAGATTGGGACAATTATTCAAATACACCTCTTTTCTCTTATTTTTATTCTTCACATTACTAAGTGTGTTTCTTCTTCTCTTTTTGTAGAACTTTTTTAGAAATAAAATGCATGGTCTGTTTTTAGGGTCTCTATATCAGACAATGCATAAGAAACATGAAAAGTCAATAGATTCCTTTTTTATACTGAAGGTGCAGAAATAAATAAATTTTGAAAGTAACTGATGAGATAGAAAATTAGTTATCATCTCCCCTTTAACTGATAGGAAAAAAAATGAAATGGATATTTTATGGCAGAGAACAACCTTAACTGAAAAAATAATGGTGCCATGAAAGCTACCATATGCACAACTTCACATCGAGTCACACAGAGTCGCCTAAAATCATGGCCAATCTGCATGAAGATACATGATAAGCTTGGTATCAAGTCCTTCACAATGTGCCGAAAATAAAGACTCTGAAGCAGTAACTAAACTTTTTATTTTCCTTTGACCTAAAGTCTTTGGCTTTGCAGAAACAGATGTAGGGGTCTTGTGGGACACCAAGTTGAACATGTGCCAGAAAAATACCCTTGCTGCAAAGAAGGCTAATGGTGTCCTGGGCTGCACAAAGTGATGCCAGCAGGTCAAGGGAGGTGATCTTTCCCCTCTGCTCAGCCGTGGTGAGACCATACCTGCTGTGTTGTGCCCAGTTCTGGGTACCCAGTGCAAATGAGAGCTAGACATAATGGAGAGCCTCCAGTGAAGAGTCACTGAGGTGATTAAGGTCTGGAACATCTCTCCCATGAGGAAAAATTGAGAGAGCTGGTACTGTTCAGCCTGGGAAGAAAAGGCTCGGGGGGAATGTTGTTTTTGTATATAAATACTTGGAAGGAGGATGCAAAGAAGACAGCACTTTTCAATGGTGACCAGAGGCAGTGGGCACAAACTGAAACACAGGAAGTTCCCTCTAAACATCAGAAAACATATTTTGCCTGTAGGCATAACTGAGCACTGGCACAGGCTGCCCAGGGAGGCTGTAGAATTTCTGTGCTCGGAGATAGACAAAAGCCAGGTGAACATGATTTTGGGCAACTCTCTCTGGGTGGCTGGGCTTGAGCAAGCGGGTTGGACCACAACATTTGGAGATCCCTTTCAACCCCAATCATTTTGTAATTCTATGTTTCTTCAGTTTGAATATAAGATTAAGGTTGTTTTTAATGTTTTGGTTCAGCTGCAGTATTTTTTCAAGGTCCTTGATAAAATAACTTTTTTTTTTCTCATTCTTTTCAAGGAATTCCTTTCTTCTTTCCTTGACTCTCAGAATAACTTCTTCCTTTTATTTGTCACAACTCCATGTGTATGCTCCCTGGTACTCCTTATATTGTATGGGCCAGATTACAACAAAGTGCTACGGTTACAAATTCAAAATCAATTTATAAATTTAAAAAAAAATGCTACAATGGCAAAATTGCAGGACTTCTTGATTAATAAAGAACGCAAAATGTTTCATATTCACCAACAAGTTTCAAATCAATAATTTGTAGCTCAAATCAAGTTTATGCCCTGTAACACAATTAATCAATGATGTTTTCTCCCTCATAACCTTTTAACTGAAAAGTGGATGGAACTGAAAACTGCACAAATTCAAAGCTACAGAAACACAGGTATATTAAATAAACATGACTGAAATAATATGCATGCCAAAGTTGCAAGAACATTTTTTTTTTCAATTAATTTCAATTCACATCAGTTTCTTACAAGTTCTGCAGAAATAAAGAATTTGCCTTTTTATCTGCAGAAAAATTCAGGCTAAAGCCCGTGTTTCTCTTTCTTGAAAAGCAAAGAGCTGACTTTTCAGACCATGAAATTAATCAGTTAATCATTCAAATTAATAATTCAAAACATATAGCTAAGGCTCTATTTATTTTAAGCAGACAAAGAAGAAACAGAAATAAAATTATCGCAGTATGAAAAAAGAGGAAAGATATATATTCTATGAATACCTTTTCCAAACATCTCTCTATTTTAAGAGGAATTTTATCCAGAAAGGGACATAGTTTTCTTTTCTTAATAGCGCCAAGTTATTTAGCAAAGAGAAATTGTCAACAATATAATTATTTTCTTAGATAATAACAGTTAGATAATAGATAATAAAAACTCATCTCGAGGTTGACAGATTTATATTTATCCTAATGAAATGAGATTATTTATATCAATTTATATTTCAAAAAATATAGGAATTCTTCTTACTTTTTAAAGTACAAAGACTGGCAGCAGTCTGCTGCCAAGCCTCTACGGTAAGCATCTGCAGTTCCCTTGGCTGGCTAGTATAAAAAAGAATAGCTAATATAAATTTAAAGGGTTGAAACTTTAATACATTTTATGGAGTTAGAAAGAAAAGTCCATATTCTTATTGTTTCAGACTTCTGGATCTGTAAGGGTTTTCACATCTTTCCTTGGCCTTTATAGTTTTTTCTGTTTGAATTTGGACATTAAACCCCCAAAACAACCTAGACATCTATTTCCTGTTTTTTATAACTTTAGACATATGTAATGGAGGTCTAGTAATAAACAAATTGAGTGAGCTTACCTCAAATAACCATGTGAATGCTGGTTGGGGGAGATCCCTGGGAGCCCTGTAATTTTGCTGCCCTGTCAAAGCAGCACTTCCAGACACATCACCTCTTTATGTTTTTTCTCCAACTGAGTCTTGGAAAGGTTAAAATTTCACAATATCTGTTGCTGGCTTGATCCAATTGTACACTACTGTATTAGTGAAAAGGTTCTTCCTAGAATGTGGTTCGAAAGTGCAGGTGACTATTGTGCTTTCTAATAGTGCTTGCTCTCATTTATGTCTCTGCTGCTCAAGTAGGCTGTTGTGACTATCTCCTGAACTCTTTGTCAGAATAAATGAACTCTCACTTTCTCCTCTTAGGTCTGCTTACTGTCTTGCTAAGCCTTCCCTGAACTCTGAACTTTGGACAGCCTTCTTGAACTTGGATGGCCCAGAACTCAACATAGTCTGAATTGCTCAACTAAGTTACAATCTTGACTTTTAACATTTAGGTTGACTTGAAAGAGAATATTTTACTTACAGGCAGGTCATGCAGTTTTAATGAAATGTATAACAGGTGTGAAAGTCCTTGGTGAAATGAACATTTTGCAATTGCTTTGTAGTGTAACATTTAAAAGAAGCCAGATACTTTTTCATGTGAATGATTCAGGTAGAGAAATTAAAAAATTATGGTGGCCTGTGAAGTGCTGTCCCTAAGTACTGATAAGTGACTCAATTTGGAAGTGCATTTTCATACACATTTTAGCTAAAGTACCTCTGAATTTTCATACAGGATAATTAAACATTCCATGTCAGAATCTTAAAAGAAAATTGTTATTATTAGCCCTTTTAGAACTATTTCAAAGCATATTTCATCTTAACCACCTACTTTATAGTCTAGGTAAACATTAGCTTTCTTTTCATCTTTATTTTTAGCTAGTGTTTTGCTTGTGTGACCTTGAGTGTGAGTGCTTGCTTTGATTTCTCATGAGGCTGATTTCAAACTTGTTACTAGAATTCATTGCTCAAAGTTCACTCTTGGACTGTTGAGATAATATTGTTTTAACATAAATGTATGCCATCAAAATTATATTAAAAAGTGAGATGGAGGGAGAAAGAGACCAGAACACACTGTTGTGATAATTGTTTCAAGATCCATGCATGAAATCCCTGCTGCTCTACCAATTTTCTTGCTTCAACATTTTTCTACTGAGCTGAAAGTAAGAATCCAACACATGCTAAATAGGATGAAGTCGTGTTTTTACTGAACTTATGCAGCTAATTCAGAATATGTAGCAGTGGTGTAAGGACTTTGCATAAGAGAACATATTCACATTCCTACTTGCTTCAGCTACATTTTACTGATGCAAGTGATACCATGCATCGCTAATTAAGTTCTATTTTTGATATCATGCCCACTTTTATTCACGTTACCAAACCAGAGTGTGTGTGCTGAGTCTTAAGCAGTGAGTCATTGCTGCCTTGAACTTAGCTGCCTTTCTAAGTCCTGAGATTGCCTTAAAGGCTACAGTAGGTAGTCTAAATTGGGTCACACATAATCTCTCTTGATAGGAAGTACTTGGATGGAGGCCTTCAGTGACAGTAAGTTTGATTAGCATCAATAACTTGACTAGTACTAAAGGATTTGGTGAATATATTATCTTGTTTAGGAAACTTTGCTAACTAAAAAAATGTTGAGAGAAACTTGCAATAGAGGGTTTCATCAAAACAAGTAGTATATAATTTTTTCCAAGAAGACCTGAGGGGTTTTGAACAAGAAAATAACTGTCACATTTTGAAAACTGAGCCTAAGGCAGAGAAAACAAGTACTATTTTCATGAAAATCCATCCAGCAGTATGATTTTACCATTGGTACTAGTGGTATAATCTATTTTTAATGGAAGGTGTTAATTTGCTATCTTAAAATTCTACTGGAGTTACTATTCAGGTCTTAGGCCAAAGCCTCTCATTCACTCCCTACAAGACATAGAGGAAGAGACAAACATTATATTTTATACAAGAAAATATCAAGAAGAAATAATTTCAATGATCATCTGCCATATGCATTACAAATGGTAAATATGAATAAAATATATAAATTCAGAGCATATTAAAGTAATCTATCCCAAGTGGTAGGCTGTAAGTCAATCCTTTTGGTTTTATATCTTCTGGAAGAATATGGTAATGAGCCTTGTCATGGTTTAACCCCAGCCAGCAGCCTAGCCCCACACAGCCTCTCCCTCACTCCCCCACCAGCCAGAGGAGGGACACAATCAGAAGGCTAAAAGTGAGAGAACTCTTGGGTTGAAATAAAAACTGTTTAATAGGGAAAGTAAAAACCATGCCCACAAGCAAAGCAAAACAAAGAATTAATTTACTGCTTCCCATAGACAGGCAGGTGTTCAGCCATCTCCAGGAGAACAGGGCTCCATCCTGTGCAACGGTGGCTTGGGAAGACAAACGTCATCACTCCAAGAACTCAACCCTTCCTCTTTCTCCCCCACACTTTATATACTGAACTTGATGTCATACGGTCTGGAATATCCCTTTGGTCAGTTTGGGTCACCTGTCCTGGTTGTGATTCCTCCTAACCTACCATGCACCTCCAACTTCCTCACCAATGTGGCAGTAGAAAAAGCAGAAAAGGCCTTGGCTCTGTGTAAGCCCTGCTCAACCATAACAAAAACATCCCTATGTTATCAGCTCTGTGTTCAGCACAAAACCAAAACAGCCCCGTACTAGCCACTGAGAAGAAAATTAACTCTACTCCAGCTGAAATCAACACAAACCTTTACCACAAATCCCTGGTGCTACTTGAAAGTTCTTTAAAGGATAGTTATTAGTCATCAGCCTTACCTTTAAATCCATTTTCAGCATCTACCTTGGAGATGCTCTTTGCCCTTCTGTGTTCTCTGAAGTAGCCAGGCAGAACGCACGATCCTGCTCCTTACTGGTGAAGACTTCTCCTGGCTTCAGAAGTAAGTTCTGTCTGTATCCAGCAAGCGGCATCTTTTATATAAATTTGTAAATACTAAATAGAAAAAAAAATTAAAAGTGAAACTATGGGATTTTATTGTCTAAAAAATTTGTTATTTGTTTTAATTTACAGGACTCTTCATCTGCCGATTCTGTATCTGTCAGCAAATAGTCTCCTGTAAGCCACAGTCACGTGCTGTCACTAGAGAGTCGCTGGACATAAGGCTGCTTGAGCAGTTTGAAAGAGAAAACATGAGGCTACAACAGTTCTTTGTAAAGTCCAGTAAACCAGAGAAAGTCTTGAAGCAGAGATTTCTATTTCCCAAGTAATTTTTCTTCATCAGCATCCACCCAGTTTATCTCAAGCAGAGGTGTGTGTTGCTTCCAGTTTTCTGAGACAAGCAGGTATTACACATAGATGCTTAGAGGATGTACACAAAGGAGAACATGCTATGCCTACCATAATGGACTGGAACTGATGAGAAAAGGACATCAAAATACAACTTGCAGAGAAGAAGAAAAGCCAGTTCTGGACCCTGGAGCAATTATGTGACTTTCTTCCAGTTTGTACTCACATCTTATCAAAATTTATCTCTGCAAGGAAATACTGAAGGAATATTGGTGAGAATGAAGCTTTCAGAGGAATGTCTCAGGTCAGTGAAGAAACAGTCAAATCAACATGAATTATCATTCAAGTTAACTTCATATTTTTACCTATGAATTTTGGGGGCCAGGGGTTTTAGCTGATTTAGAAAAAGTTGAAAACAAAGACAATTTTTATGTCAGAGCATCTTGCATGTTCCGAGGGGAGTTATATTTGTTGGCCAATCTTATGAGGAGTGCTGCAAGTGCTCATAGCTGACTCCTTTTAAAAAAAGAAGGAAATAGTATGGAACTCATGATCATGATTAATGTAGTTTTGCACATTTTTTTCTGATACTCCTTTTGTAATTTTATTTCAAAAAACGTAATAAAAGTTTTCATTATGGCTTCTACGAGTTGATGTATTTCTATTAAAACCAACATAATCCGAAAAAACATAATCTCCCTTTCTTTCAGTAATTTGAAGTTTTCACTTAGCTGCTCTTTTTTCGTATTCCTCTTTCTACCTCTCCTAAGGTATCTCTACAGAAAAAGATCTGTGTTGAAAGCACAATGAATATTAAATAACAAATAAAAATCAGCGATTACAGGCTGAACTCCAAAAAATCTATTGGGAAGGCATATGTACCATAGAGGTAATTAATCATCTAAGAAATATAAGTGTAAATGTATATATATGCATATGTGTAGAAAGAGAGAGAAATTTTGCATGTTGATCTGTTGGAAGGAAGAGGTAAGAAAGAAGGAAGATTCAGGAGGATGTTTCAGTTTCATAGTTAAACTCTTATGTTCAAACCTCTCTCCTAGTGATAAGGCCTCATACACAAAAAAGATTACAAGGCAGAAATTTGGTTTGAAGCTGCTTACTAGAATCTGAAGAGCCGTAACAGTGCTATTAGACAGAGTCAATCTCATTTGCATTGTATGACAGGGTGGTTACATAGAGAAAACAGACACCATTTTCCTGTGTTGAGGTGGGGTTTTCATTTTTGTTTGTTCTGTCTGTACTGGTGTTAGAAAACCTGGGAAATGTGCTTTTCATGACTATAAAAAGAAAATGTACATAATATAGCCTTATTCCTTTTACAAGTAACAAATGCTCCTATTTTACTGTCCTTTTCATGTAAATGTAAGCGTAATGTAAAATGGTACTGATTAGAAAAACCTCCTACAGTATACTAGTATCCATAAAATTCAAGACTCTTAGCGGAATGCTGTCCCTCTAATAAAAAAATCTGCTGTGAACTTCTGGTTTTTCCAAAAAGCCCCTTCATTTTCTGTTGTCTTTGGCTGAAATTTGTGAAAATTAAAATTCAGTAGGGTACTGATTTATTCGGAGGGAATATAAATCTGGGAAAATATTGTCTTTGAAACCAAACCATTATGCTCTCAGGAAAAAAAAAAAAAAGAAAAAGAAAGAAAAGGAAAAAAAGATATATAAAACATTAGGGGTTTATGTTTATTATTTTATTTGGGAGTAGAAAACACTTTATGTTGAAAGCCAAGGACAAAAACCAAACTAATCTTCTAGATGTAAAAATGTTAGGAGAATATTTAAAGTGCTCAGAAGGTAAGGAATGTCCTCTTAACACAGCTTACTTTAGAGATAAATACTAACCTACCAAGAGCCATACTTGCAATTACTGCAACAGGGAAGACTGAAAATATACTTCAAAATTCATGAATCGATAAAGGAATTCCCGACCTAACAAGCTGCATTTCTGTAAGGAAGCAGAGCATCACTTTTGTGCTCGTAAGTCTCCAAGCATGAAGGAGACAGCAGTGTAAAACAGTAGTTTGTTTTTCCACTGATAAGAAATACAAAAAGTCAATAGACGGGAGAGCATAGCATATCACACTGGTACTGTGGAATATAACAGAGATGAGAAAAGGAGAGAAGGGTTTAAAAAACAATCAGACTGGAGATGTGAGCTTTTGAAAGACTTGGTGAAAGAGTAGTCAAAAGCAACAGAGGGACTCACATGTGTCAGAAACATGAAATATCAGTGAAGTCTAGGGTCAATGTTTTTTCGTCTCTGTTGCTAAACTATAAATTTTTTCTCTATTTACTTAATCAATGTTTAGAATTAGATAAAAAATACTAAACCTTTGGATTGAGTTTATGCTTGATTGACAGCTAAAAGTCTGGGTGACATTTTTAACTCTTTTAACACTTTAGTTGTTCTTTTTCTATCCCTTCCAAATGTAGGACCTGATTGCAGTCTTGGAAGGCTAAAAAATTTGATGTCAATTTATATTAAAGGAGACAAAACCCTCTACAATGTCCTAGAAAAGTGTCTTCATGTTTCTTTTTGTGGCTCTTGTCAGACCAGCTTAAAGCCAACACTACCTTTGCTTCAACTGTGTGGTCTAGTAAACATCCTTTGTCTCTTCCTTATGCCTTTGGGAATTACAGCTGACTGAGTGTGCACTCAGCCAAAGAGAGAGAGAGACAGAGCCTTCACTGAGAATAAACATTTGCTTCATGTTTTCTTTGTCATCCTTAACTGATTACCACATTATTTAATGAGATGAAAGCACTGACAAAACATATGTGAAAAGTGATCTTATTTCCTCAGTTTAGAGCAAACGGTTGGGCTTTTTTTTGTTTGTTTTGTTTTGTTTTTTTTTATTTAGTGACAGAAATCTTAATCTTGGCTGCAAATCAAGAGTACCTTGACTTGTATAAGGTAATTGACATGGTCCAGCAAAACTGGAAAGCTTTTTGTCACTGGATTGGGGAGATATTGATGAATGGACTATTTGATGGATAACGTATTGTCTGGATGGCCACATCCAACAAATCACCATCAATGGTTCAAAGTCCAAGTGGAGATCAGCAGCAAACAGTGTCCCCCGCTCCTGTGTTGGGACCAGAACTGTTCAGTGTCTTTATTAATGACACAGACACTGGGATTGAGTGTACCCTCAGCAAGTTCTTGGGTAATACCAAGCTGAGTGGTGCGGGTGACACACTGAAGGGAAGGGACGCAACCAGTGGGACCCTGACAGATTTGAGGTGTGGGTCCATGTGAACCTCATGAAGTTCAACAAGGCCAACTGCAAGGTCCTGCACCTGGGTAGGTGTGCTCCCCAGTATCAATACAGACTGCATGAATAAATCAATTGAGAGCAGAGGACTTGGTGCAAAAAAAATGGAGTGTGAGCTGGCAGTGTGTGCCTGCAGCTCAGAAAGCCAACTGTGTACAGGACTGCATCAAGAGGGGTGTGACCAGCAGGTCGAAGGAGGTGATTCTGCCCTCTCTATTCTGTTCTTGTGAGACTCCACCTGGAGTGCTGCATCCAGCACTCATTTGAGGTCAGCGGATCTACAGAGAATCTGGGAGTTAATGCTGCAGACCTGCTTCATGTATTCCATGGAAAGGAAAAAATGATCCAAAACTTTACACAGTGGAACCACATAGTGGTGTGATGGAGAGGCAGAGTTAGAGTTCTTCAGTCTCTTTCAAAGCAGCAGGTCAGTCCAATAAACCTTACTGGATTTCTTGTGAATTTTTTATATTTCAGTATGGTTTCATCTTTGTTTGCACAGCAATAGTGCTAGTGCCGTGGATGCTGTCTCAGGACATAGCATGCTACACTAGTAAGAGAAGAGTTTTGAGAGGAAACATTGAAGTGAGTGTTCCATTCACGGATGTTGTGATGGTTTTGTTTGTTTATTTGGGAAAATAGTTTTTCTTGACCTAATACATGCCTGAAGTCTCCTTCCTTTCAACATCCCATCTATTTTTATATTGTTTCTGCAGGTGTCAAGAATGTTGAATTAATGGAGAATGTTCTATAAATAGAGTTAGTTGATAATAAGAATAGTAAGTATAAACACAGGAAAATTCTTAAGTGAAATAGAATGCTAGAGAGGGAATGTGTACTAAAGTTTGGATCACAGGAAAGTAGACAATTATTCACTGTACCTCTGTTTCTCCGTACATTCTACACACTTGCAATTATGTACATTTCAGAGCAGAAAGAAATAGTTAATTTATGGTCAAGCACACATAATCTTCACAAAATGAGTAATCCTTTTGAAGTTAGTGGAACTGCTCTTTCAAAGGTGAAGAGGAATTGTCCCCAAAAAGTGTGCATTTCTGAAAGATCATATGAAGACATCAATATTTGTTACATACTAATGGCTCTTATAGCATCATCACTCTTGAAGAAAATGCTGAGAACAAAACAAATGTTTGCTTACAAACCATTTTTTTCCTGTCAATTTTATTCCCTTATTTCCTATAAAAAATATTTTGCTGGGTTGAATGAGGCTGTTGGCTTTATTAAACCTTAAAGGTTAAGGTGTAAGATGTTTGCTTATCTGTGCTGATAACTTGAAGATGGGAAAAATGAAACAACTTTTGCCTGACATGATTCACATGCTCATGAAGTGGAATCATCTTAATAAACTAGTATAAATTAATTTTTTTCCCAAATTATAGAATAATAATGTTTTCTTTTTTTTCAAGAGATGTTTTCCTTACCTTGATTAATATGTTGTAGAATCAGAGTTTTTGTTGTAATTTGAGGAATTTTCCGTAGAAACTTGGATGAGTTAAACACAAAATTAACAGTCATGCCTGTATTGATTTTACTGTCCATGTGTCTTTCTTTCAGAAATAATATCACTGTGTTTATGAATGGAGACCTGACTCAAATCATGAAAAGAAAATAAATAATATAAAACTGATGCAGCAAATTAGGATGATCTTGAAAAATAAGTCACATCATACTTCTGCAATATTGTTGAGTCTGAACATAAAGTATATTTCTAGTGTCAGAAATATAATGAAATACATTCTTAACATGTGATTGGACAGACCTCTCTGCAATTGCCTTGTCTTTTATTCTCTCTCTGTTTACAACTGTATTGTGTGTTGAGTCCTCCAAATATGTTCGTACCTGGGTTTTGTATAAATGAGAAGTTATGAAAAAAATCTCAAGTAAAATATATGTATATTGTACCAATTCAAATTTTTTTTTAATTATGGAATATTAAGTCTTACATAAAATAACAGCACACAAACTGGTGACTGAATTCCAAATAATTTTACTGTGACTTAAAAAACCCCAACAACAAAACTTTGATCTTTCTTTATATACTTTCACCATTTTTATGATTTAATCTCAAGCAAACTTGATTGTGCTTCTCTCTACTACTTGGATATTACCTTTTAATACATTCTCCTCCCCCATCCCCCAGTATGGTTATACACAGACTTAGTGCTTGTTTTTTAAAATAATAAAAAAGCACATTAACTATCACACAGCTTGTTTTTAGTTGGTTTGTTGTTTTGGGTTTTTTTCCTGGAAGTTTTTAGTTAAGAACATCTCAACGAATCAAAGGTGAGACATTTAGACCAAAATTTTTTCCAATGGAGAAATTGAAGGAGTCCAAATTTAACAATCACACAATTTAAATATGACTTAGACAAGCAGAAAATATAACAATTATTAAAAGTATGTTTAAATGCTCAGATAAAATCTACTAGAAAGAACTAATTTGGTTGTAATGCCACTGCAGAAAATCACTTTATGCATGTAATGTATGAATGGAAAGTCAATTTATTAATTATACAATTTCAATTAATTTTCCTGTAAACATCTTTTCATATATACATCAGCTGTCTAAACAGTAGTTGAGGATGGGATTTCTTTTTTACAGCTCTTCAATATTTTCTTGTTGACTTCTGAGGAGCAGTTAGGCTAAACCATAATTCAGGAATTGAGAAAAAATATTGCAGACCTTGAACCAGCAAGCGTGTATGTTTGCATTTAATTCTCCGCATGTGGGGAGCTCTGTTACACTGCAAATCCTGTTTAAGTGTAGAAAACTAATCACAGTCCTGTATGTGTGAAGGAATTAGACCTTGTTTTCCTGCTGAGGTTAAATTCTACATTTTTCTCTGCTAACTCAGGTTTTATTAGCTTTGAAATATTTTAGATTAAGCTTTGCCTCAGGCATGTGGTAAGCAAGGTGATTTACCTTCCTTTATTTGTCTTTGAAGCAGTGGAGAGAAATAATGTATGATCTAGAAGCTATCTTGTCACTTAATAGCTTAGCAAGGTTATGCAATATGTAAACTAGCCAAAAGTACAAAAGTTTTCCAAGCAGCTGCAATATATATATTTATTTACTTTTTCTTGGCTCCATTCAGGAATTCAAACCTCTAAAAGGTCTTTATCCTATGCCTAATTCCAAGGTCTAGAATGATGAACTTCAAATGAAATTATTTCCCTGGATCAGCTGCAACATCTCTGTTTAGAGCATCAGTGCTCAGCTCTTCCCAGAACTTCTTTGGTCTTGAGAAATCTCTTGATTACCTTATTTTCTGATTTCTTCATCCATGGTTTGGCTTTTAAAACAGAAATGAGATAACCTGTATCCAGTGATCATTTCTCAATTTCTTTATGATTTTTCCTTAGAGAAAAATTCTGCTTATTAGAAAACAAACTTTTGTCTTCTGACACCTGATAAAAAGAGATCTTTGCTTTGATCTTTGCTTTGATCTTTGCTTCTATGCAGTTTGAGTTTTAATGTGTTAACAAGACAGGGTGTCTGATGGTTTTGAGGGGTTTTTTTTGGATCCAGGTAAGCTGGACTTCTCTTAGGTGAAGTTCATGATCATGTACTTACATCTTAAGACATTGGGAAGGTTTCATATTCCTGCAATATTTCACAAGTAAATAAAGAAACTTAGAGTTAGGACACCTCCACCCTGTGAGCTCTAGTATAGACAGTCTTGCTGTAAGAATACAGGTTTGATGGGAGCTGTTGGATTGTTTCCATGATTTTCCCACACAACAGCCTCTGCTCTTATTTCCTTCTGACATCTCAGACAAAGCATACTTAAAGTGGCAGTAAAATGATTCTCTAGTAGTTTAAAAATAGACCCTATTCATTTTGGAGAATCTTCCTTTGACTTATTCTATCATGAAATGCTTTATCTCTTTTTGTTGAAAAAGCTGTGCCTCAGGCTTTTTTAAGGGAAGTGCGCTGATGAAGGCAAGGCATGTTGCACAGGACAGACAAAAGCCTCTACATACAATTGTATGACCAAACCTTTTAAGGGACAGAGTGCTTTACCTCTGTGTTACTGTTTAGCAACTTGTGGGGAAATGTTTCAGCAAATAAAGACTTTTTCTCGGTGGTCATTGAAGTGCCATAACCTGGAACTGAAGAAATGCTCCATTAATTTCTGTAGTGTCAAAATGAAGGGGAATAAAGAAAGAATAAAAACCTGGGGGAAAGTGACAATTTGAGAAAGGTTTGAACACTAGTTTTCTTGAGCAATGGGTTGGCACAGTGCTGGGTGGATGGATGACAAAGAAGAAAGCTGGTTTTGCATTGGGTGTGTTTGATGCAAAGAGAGCAAAAGGTCTTCAGGAGGAACAGTGCAGTTTCTGAATATTGTAAACAGTGCATGGTGAAACCAAACTGGGAGGTGAATAGCTGCCTTCCAGCCGTCCTGAAAGTCCTAACAATTATTTTGTTTCTAAACCCATATTGCCTATAAACCTTTCCACTCTCTTATCCATATAAGTACCAAATCAATTACTCACATTACATAAAATTAGCCTCAGCATGGAATCAACTTTGTTAATTTTAGTTTCTTATGCTTATGATTTTGACTCTTAAATAATATTAAGTGATCAAATTATAATATACTGAATATTTCATATGTCACTGTATCCTCTGAGTTTGTCCTGGTGATATTTCAATTAAGAATTTATAATAATTCATTATTATGATATATATATTATTGCTAGCAGTCCTTTAGAACATTTAAAATCCCTGTCAACTTGTGGGAGCACAGATATCGGACGAGCTTTCCTTTACAGAAACCTGGAAGGTTAATTACTAAATCTGATCAGAACACTTTTTCTGGAAAACTTTATTTTATTGAAATATCACATGTTTTTAGAATCATTCAGACTGGAGTGTAATTCGAGAGGTCTGTCATGGACCCCTGCTCCATGAAGGCCCAGCTGTGAAGTGAGACCAGGTTGCTCGGGGCTTGTTGAGATGGATCTTGAAACCCCTCAAGGATTGGAGCCTGCCCCACCTGGGTAGCCTACCTCTCTGCCTGCACCTTGCCCTGTCTGTCCTCATGGGGAAAAGTTTCAGTATTCAACTTGAACCCCTTTCATCTCAGTTCATACCTTCTGTACCTTGCCCTGCCACACACAGCCCTGCCTGTCCACTTTTGATCCCCTCTCAGTAGGCACTGGGGTAGCTGTGATGTCCCCCTGAAGTTGTCTCTGCCCCAGGCTGGACAAGCTCCACTGTCCCAGGCTCTGGGGGAGTGCTCACAGGACACCCTCAATCTCCGAGGGCTGAGGGAGTGAACTCACTGAACACGCACTTATCGGTGTCTTTCCTGTACTGGAGGGCGTTAAACCAGCCTTGGCATCCTGCTGTGGTCTGACAATGAATGCTGGGCAGAGGCAAGCCCTGCCCTGAGCTCCTGGCAGTGCTTCTGCTCACAAGAGCCCTGGATGATGCTGGCAGTCTCTGATTCCAGGGTTCACTGCTGGCTCCTGCCCAGTTCCCAGGGTCCCAATGTCAAAAGCCTGGTTGAAGTACATAAGAGATATCCATGGTGCTCTCGCTGTCCACAGCTGTAATCATTTTAGCACATAGGGCATGGAGGTAAGTTGTGCATGATTTATCCCTGGCAAATCCATCCAGACCATTCCCAATCATCTTGTCCTTCTTGTGTCCAATCTGTAGCTCTGTCAAACCTGAAGGAGGTATGGGAATAGAGAAAGCAAATGCTGGCTTTAATTAGATGGTTACATTCTGACTTAGGAAAGTGAGATGTAGTTGAAAGCTTTGTTCTATTGAAATGAAAAGTTCTGCTGTTGGTCAGGCAGCCCATGGACTCAAATTGGCAATTTTTTACAAAGCAATCCCAAATACTGAGGAGGATATTTCCCAACAATGCTCCCAGCCAAATGCTGTTTTAACTTAAATGCTCAAAACATCTCTGTTCCATTAAGAAAAAAAATATAACTCTGAAAACCTCAGAAGTTGCCCAGGAAAACAATTTCTGTTCTTGGTTCAGTTCCTGTGAATGCTGAATGGATTTGGTATCATAGCATTGAGTAGAGGAAACTGACACAAGGCAACAGTCACATAAAGTAACTGAATTAAAAGGAGCCCACAGCAGCATTGATTATTAGAAGTAGATATTCTTCTGTATACATGCTTCAAATAGGTTATTGCTGAAAAGATTACACACTCTTTAATATGTTTCAGCTGGGGGGACAGCACACTTCATGCTGGTTTATATTGTCTTTCTGTCTGTTTAAGATGCAAGTTTCTCCAGAGAACTGAGGAGCATAAAAGGTGTTTGGCCAATGTATACTGGGGCTGGGAAGGAGAGAAAAGAAATGTGAAAGAAAGAAGTATTGTCAAATATATATTTTCAAGAGAGCAGTCATGAAAGTGTGATTTCAATTTAAAATACCAAACATTTCTCATCAAAACCCCCAAAATAGACCCCTGCATAACAGATCAATAGAAATTATGAAGTGACTTTGGCTGCCTGAGTCAAATACTGAGATGTAGAAAGGAATAATTGTTTAGTAGTAGTTGACTCAGGAAAAAAAGGCAATACTTGTCAACACAAATTACAATCATGAATGGAACACAAGTGTTATTGTCATTTAGATTGTGTGGATCAGTGAAGCTCTTTGAAGAGCTGCTGCTTATTTCCTGGAAAGGGGTCAGTGCTTTTTATTTGGTATTTTTTAAAATAAAAAATACTAAGTAAAAAATTCCAGGGATTTTATATGAAAAAAATAATATGCACACTTATGTAGATGCACACAAAAGGTTTGAGTCACTGCTTGGTCTGCATGCTTTAGAAAATCTTGCAAACTGACAATACAGTTGTGGATAATGGGCATTCCCTAAACACTTTACCTTGATGGGATAATTACGATATTTTAAAAATATCATTTAAAAACAATTTTTGGGATGCCCCTTCATGAACGATTTAAAACACTGCATAAAGATTTCACATTTGAAAAGAGCAAACAATATTGCCTGAACTGCACAGTCCTATTACTTTTTTATATGCAAAATATTTTAGTAAATTTATTTTGGCTCATTTTCTTCTCGATGTGTCCTATTCATGCAAGCACATTTTTATTAATACAATTTTAATATTATGAAGCATTTTACAGAATGTTACAAGATTTTAACCTTTCACAGTATTTTCAGACACAAAATAGGTTAGATAGAAGGTCATTCTTACTAGAATAAAATTGCTTAACAAATCTTTAGTGGCCTAAGTTTCAAAATGAGCTGCTGCAGATCAGTTAATTTGTCCACATGACATGCTGGTGGTGGAAAAGGGCAAATTCATTCAGACCAGCCTGTCTGCCCTGCCCTACACATATGCATGCCTGAGTGAGAACGGTAGGAAATGCACTGTTAAATACAGTTTAGAGTTCAGATTGCCTACAAATCGAGCTATAGAAGTGCAAATGCAGTGATTTAAAACATCAAATGATGTATTAAGAAATTGACCTGTACATGAAGCCTGGTCTTTTATCTTTTCTACTCTTTTTTGAGAGACCTTGTGTTAGATAAAAGCACCAGGGTTCTATTAGACTCTTAATAGGCTTCCATCAATAAGATCTGAGAAAAAGCCAGTGTGTTCTAGCAAAGCAGATGGCACAGGTCATTTCCACTATTTCTTTAAAAACATAATAAATCCAAAAGAAACAAGCAAACAGAAACAACATAGACCTCTTTTGCATATTTTTGGAACACAAGTTTTCCTTTAGAACTGTTTTTAAAGTGTGCAAAGAATCTATATGAACTGTCTGGCAAGCTGTAATCTCTTGGTTTTTAAATTCAGCTTTTCCCACAAAGGAGTACGCTAACAGAGTGAACACCTCCAGGCGTACAGATGTTCTATTACAGATTCATATCTATAGAGAAATACACCTTCTGTTCAGCTGCCTGGCAAGATCGGAGACTCCATATATGTGCACATATATGTGCACAGCCAATTTCCTCTTCTTTCCCTGTTCTTTCACACCTCTGTCAACTTTGGAAAATCTAGTCAGTGTAGACTCATGAAGTAGTAGTGTGCAGGAGACCAAGAAGATAATATCTTGTTATTTTTCTACTCATTATACCTAAGCATATTGGAGGTATAATTAATCTTTTCATCCAGGAAGAGCAAAAGCATCTTGATTACTTTCATCAGTCCTCAAAACATATTGTTGCCTCAGTTTTCTTTTTAACATATGTGCATGAATGTCTACTATTTACTACATTATTTGTAAACATTTTTAAATATTTGATCTAACCTTCTGCTAGGAAATTAAGTTTATTGTTGGGAGGGAGAAAAAGGGAAATGTGAAGGTGTTTTGGCTTGTCCTGCAGAGTCAATGGAAACAATAGGAACAGTCAGGAACATCAATTCTCAGGAAATAGCATACTTAGAATCATAGATTCATAGAACCATTAAGGTTGGAAAAGACCTCTAGGATCATCTAGTCCAACCTTTGATTAAACACCACCAGGCCAACTAAACCTAAGTGCCTCAGTGCCGTGTCCTCTCCTTTCCTGAACACATCTATGTATGAACTCCATCACCTCCCTGGGCAGTCCATTCCAGTGCTTAACATTCCTTTGAGTGAAGAAAGTCTTCCTCATGTTTAACCTGGACCTCCCCTAGCACAGCTCGAGGTCCTGTCTCTGGCTGCCTGGGAGATTAGGCTGACTCCCAAAGCATTGCCTGTGACTGTCAAGGAGTTAAACTGGTCCTACTGTGCAGCCAGGACCAATGCTTGGCCCCACTTTTCCTTGAATATGCAAACTGGCACCCAGCTCCTCCTATCCCATGAGATGCTTGAGACTCAGTAGGTGAGCACCACTAAATAACTTAAAGTTATCATGAAATTCTATGCACTTCCTAGGAATAAGCATACATAGCTCATATTCCTTTCTTTCCTCACGCTTTCTGAACAAGCTGCTTTTTTTTTTACTCTGTAGTTTCATGAATTTAAGCTCTCACATAAAGTTTTAATAAATAACTTTGCTTTATACACTTTGCTTCCCACTTCTTGCAACAAAAAATGTGCTTCTACTGGCTAACCGAGTTTGACTAGATTTAGGCTAAACTCCGAAAAAAAAAAAAAGAAATAATAGTAAATAACTAGAAAATTAGTAAGTCGTCACAAAAATCCTGACCTTCATTATAAGATTTTCTAATAAGTGTCATAATATTATATTTTTTTAAAAAAGGAGCCTGAGCATTTGCTTTCATTTTAATCGGAGAGCAACTGACAAATTATTGTAATGGAATCAGGATGGTTTCATACTCGATCTCTCAAGGTCCTCATTTCCTTTCATATCTTCTCAAACTCACTCCTTAAATCCCATACACCAGAGGAAATATTCATATATTCATTATGCAATTAGAAAATTTCATACCTCATTTGGTTGTATAAAACGTAGTAATTAGCTCAGTAAAGTATATTTCTTTTCTACTGTTTTGGTTGTTTTCTTTATGTGCTGCCCAAGTTTTACTGAAAAGCCCCAATATGCTTTGAAAAATTATATACCCTTTGATTTTGAGAAAATTTTTAGAAATAGAGAAAAAAGACATGTGCATGCAAGTGTACAAAAGGAAGAACCACTATGAATATTTTAAGATTACTTTGTATTTTTTAACTACTTCTGTCATGTCCTATTCTTGATATTTGCTTTACAGATCTCACGTCTTTTTGATAGAAATGTAAATGGAAAATGCTGAAAGGTGAGAATATGTGGAGTGTTCACCTCTGTATGTTTATCAGCTTAGTAAACCTAAAAAATGTTTTGCAAATGATTTCATGGTCATTTCTTTAGAAGTCCTTTGACAGGAGATCAAGTGCACAAGTTGTGAGATGTTTCCATAGCCAACCTTCATCATATTGCAGTTGAGTGAGTGCAGTGCTGTTCAGTAATGACTCCTCCACAAAAAAAAAAATCCACAAAACCCCCAAACAAACCAAAACAGATTACCTTAATAAGAGTGTGTGCAGCTTAACCATATAGTACTTTATACAAATATGTACAAATACACTTCTTAGTTATATTTGCATTTATAGTGCAGATAAAAATTAGGCATTTTTTAATTGAGTGAAGACACCTGTTTTTGAGTTACGGTGCTGGTAAGCCTATAAGTTGAATCACTAGAAATCCAAAAATTATTGTCTTGAAAAGAAACTGGAATAAGTAACTCCTAATGTAAGTCTTCTGTGTGAGTCAGAATCCAATGTTTTCAGTATCTGTCTTAACCAGCTCCTTCGTTTCTAGATAAATGATTCTATTAGTGTCAAATAGTAAAAAAGAGTATTTAATATTTAAATATTGAAACCATGTTTTCTCTGGCTAACTGAGCATAATGTCCACAAGGGACAAAAAATCCAGCAGGTGTTTCAATAAATGACAAATATATTTACAATACTACCTGTTAAGAGCTATGAGAGGGGAACGAAATAGATGGCATTTATGTAGGACATATATAGTGACAATTGTATCTAACTAGTGACAATTGTAAAGTTAGCTCAGATCTAACTCTACACGTCTTTTCTTTCACAGTTGAAGCTGGCTAACTTTACTGCACAGAGAAGTGCTTTAGCTTATGCACTAAAGCTTGCAATCAGTGTTTTGAAATTAAAAAGAAAAAAATATTTATTTAATGAAGAAAGGTGTATTTATATTCAATAATTCTTACCAGTGATCCAGGCAAAGTGGAGCTCTATTAAACTATTAAATGTAGCTCACTGGTTTTGGTGCAGCCTGGGAGACCTCGATTTTTGTGAAACTGGTAATGTGTTTTCCTTTGGAAAGTGTATTGAAGCTGTGCTGAGGCAAAAGGTGGTCAGTAAGTTGAAAAATATCCCAAGCATATAGTTTTAATCACTCTTCTCACCCATTCAATTCCTCATATAGACTATTTTCGCATCTATTTAAAATGTAAGGTGCACTCTTTTTAAAAGGTTTTGTATCTCTCAATAAGTCTCTGCCCAATGACTCTTCTCTAGATGATAAGTTCCTTACAGTCAGAAGGCTTTTACCTTTTGCCTGGCAAGTACAGTCTCAGACTTAATACGTCTGTATTGCTGCTTCTGCTACCAGCTGTATTACTGTTGTTTTATAATTTAGAGGAACTCCATCACAAGTTTTCAATTTTCCTTATTTTGATGATGTTTATGGTCTCTGGCTATTTTTGATTCAGAATATGGTGATTGCATTGCCATGTTCTGTTTGAGAACCTAGTTCCTCACCCAGTCTAAAAGACACTAACAAGTCTAGGTGGTAACATTAAAATAAATATCTACAGATTACACATCAGCTTCCATCCCATGAGAAAGCCTCTAAAATGGCAAACCTGGGCAGGTTGTTTTGATTCATGCCTTTAGTTTTGTAGGCAAAATGTTTCAGTTCTGTGGTGTGTGCCAGATGTGCATAAAAATTGTGACAGAACCATTTTTAAAATTCTCTAAACTCGTCTTTGTTTGCTAACATTTTTACGGTCAGAGTGACATCTCTTCTTTCTTAGCATGACTTAATTGAATATAAATAAACCATGAATGGCCTCACTTCATATCTGTAAATACATACTGAAAACCAAATGCAAGAAATACATTTTGTTAATGTAGGAAGCTTAAATGCTGTGGAATTAATTTTAGAAGCTAAGTGTTCATTTTCAATAACCTCTGTTTCATAAGTCTATAATAATTATCTAAATAATGTCCCTGGTTATTTGACGATTAGCACATTTTAATGATGAAAAGATTCATTCATTAAAAAGAAATGTGTGTTTTTCCTTGTGGCATGGTTCTTCCTTTCTTGTCTGCAATGCATAAAAAGAGTAAGAAAATTTAGACAAGAGTAGCACTGCTCAGCAGAACAGACAAATGTTCATGTCTCCCATTAAATGCTTCTCTTCCTTCACATCTTTTTTTACAACTGAAGGAAAAACCTCTGTCCTAGTTCTGTCTCAACATCGTTAAACATTACTTGGCCTTAGCTGTGCTCCCAGTCTACATCTCTGTATTTGGAGTGAGTGTAGAATCTTTCTGTCTCAACACGTTTTGGGGAAGTTTCATATCAAATAGAGAAGGGAGCATGGAATCTGTGCTACTTACTCCATCACAAGTCACTGTGACACAGAGAGAGACTGAACAGCAAATTGCAGTGTAATGAATCAGCTCATAGCTACCAATGTATGACTTTTGATCCCAAGCTTCCTTGATTTAGTTCTGGAAAGGGAAACTTCAAGTGGATCTGAATGGGTCTCCTTGTTTGTTAGAATTTTTAAAACCTGAGGGATTTCCAGTGTCTCTCCTGCTTCTTATTTTTGCAATATTGCATTACAATCATTTGCTAGTTCCAGGAGCACGCTCCAACAAGCTCCTGCTAAAGAGACATCTTCTAATTCAGGTGCTAAAATCAGACACACTTGGATCTTGTGCCCTGGGGCTTAAGCATGATAATACAGTAGAGAAGGCTCTTACCCATAATGAGTTAAACACAAATTTGTTTGTATTCTAAATGACAGGGTTTCAGAAGACAAGGCAGTGGCATGACTAAATGTAAACATAGAAAGCTAAAATATTTTGATTTCAAATTAGAGTTTTTTAGGTAGCTATCCACTAAAATAAATAAAATGAACTATTGAAGTCATACTCATTAACAGAAGTATCAGTATTCACCATAATACCAGCCTTAAATAATTAATTCAATACCATCACAATCCCCAACTGTGTTAATACATGATATTAACCATATAACCATAACATACTAATTTTTACCTGGTGTTCAACTTCTAAATAATCTCCCTGTTCCTCAGATATAATATACCTGGGATTTTACATATCAAAAATAAAAATGAGGTCATATTTTCCTTAAGCTGCAGCAAAGATTACCCAATTTGTAATGAGAAAAGTTCTCTGTCTCTTTAATTAAAAGATGTCTTAATTTTTTAATGCTATGTTATGTCTGTATTAATGTCTATTAATGTCTATATTATCAAACTCAGAAATATTTTTCAAAAAGTTCTTGTTAAAAAACATATATGTGTTTCTACCTGAATTTTTAAATAAATTCAGGGTTAATGCAAAGTAGATGAGCAATTTTTTATTCAGTAGCTAACAGAGAATTATGGAAAATAGGGAATTTTTTGAACTGGAACCTTTTTCCCTAATATTTGTTATAAAAAGCTACTACATTTTCACCAAAATTGCATAGGGTAACTGCAGAGAAAGTAATTAATTTCATTTTATTGCCTCTTAAAATACTTTTTTCAAGATAAAAAGGAGAGATTAAAAAAAATTTTGTCATTTTGAAAGGAAAAATTTTGTGGAAATGAAATTAGATATTTCATTTTGAACAAAACTATCATGAAATGGTTTTAATATTTTCAGAAACTCTTTTAATTTCTCCTTTTTTTGACTGAATCTTCTGTAGTGGTAATTGTGAATTAATGTTAAAAATGTTTTAAATCATCCAGCATTAGATAGATATCTTGTCTCTAAAGCGCAGAGCTTGTACTTAAGACGCCTGTTCTGTTCTTTTATATTTCTTCTATCCAAAAATCACTCTTTTTGCACAGCCCCTCCAGGTTCAGAGAAGTATTTGTATACCCCAGTCATTCATTTAATTTCTGCTGTACTACTAACAGCCCACTTTCACTGATTTATTTTCCTAAAATCTTAGAAAATTATTATATAGACAGGAAAGTTGTTGGGTTCACCTCTGCTGTTAAATGAAGTATATAATATATGATTCTTCTACCTAGAAACCAGATTTAACCTGACAATTAATAGTGCCATGCATTTTCTACAAAAATCCAGCAGCTCCTCGATATGTATGTAAGAGTGTTGTTTCATACTTTAGTGTTTCTGAAGATACATCGGGAAGGTAGGTTTATTATACTTAACACACAATGACTACTGCTTTTTCTACATCTCTATTTCCTCCATGAGAAACGAGAGCAGGCTAAGATATATCCAAATCTGTTGATTACATTTACTTGAAATACTTTTGACAACGTATGAAATGAAAAAAAACGTGAAAGAGGTCACCATAGTTCATATAAATACAAGTTGGTGAATTAAAAAACTTATTTTCTTATCTATGTCTTTTTTTTTTTTTTAAATTTAACTAACATCCTGCATATTTCTGATGCTTCTGGATTTTGGACTGGGTTATGTGTTCCTTTCATGAAGAGAAGGTAGAAGAATAGCCAGCGCAATTGTCAGTGCAACTGCCTCTGTCTGTCTCCTTTCTCTAAAGGGCGCGAGCTATCTGGAGTAGGCATAAGGTGCTTGTTATCTGGGTTCAGCAGCAGGTCAGTTCTTTTTGCAATAGGTTTCACTACAGACAGAATCAGCTACCACAGTTTGTTTGGGGTTTTTTGGTTTCCTTTCCCAATAGGAGGAAGTAAAGAAATCTAAAAGCACAATTAAGGGTAAACAAGGGGATGGGAACCAAGGGAATGGTTCTGCAAAATGGTGTGTTGGCCAAGGTTTGTTCCATATTGTGGGCGTATTCTTAATGGAAGTGGAGCTTTTTACAACAGTACTGATTGTATGCAAATTCAGAAGGATTTCAAATCTTCTTGTCATACTCCAAAACAAGTTCAAACTCACTGACAATATATTTTAGACTAACACCATCCCATCTAGTACAACAAAGATGAATTTAACCATGTTTACTGTCTTAAGCTACTTTCTCAAGGAGGCAAGGTATATTTATTTACTAATTATATATTTATATATATGATAGATA
>WBMZ01010405.1:0-63670 GCA_013400975.1 Atrichornis clamosus
CCTCCCTCCTTCCCGTCCTGCCTGCCTTCCTTCTCCTGGAGCCTGGTTACCACATTCCTGACATTTGGAAGAGCACAGGATCTCTGGGAGCTCTGCCTTTTGGCTGAATGTGATGGAAGGTGGCAACAGCAGCATTGGCAGCATCATTCATCAGCACCATTCCTGCTTCCTTAGGAAACCTGGATGAAATCCACAGCAAACCACATCAGCCAAGTGCTTGATAGCTGAGAATGGGCCAACACATCTCACAGAAAGAATTCCTGGAAAAACAGACTTTCTGCAGGTCAGGATATGGAGCAATGCTTATCCTGCCTTTTACCTCAACATCTGGGGGTGAATACCAACCCTTTCCAGGCAGGTGGATGACAAAATTGCACAAGGAGAAGGCCCCACTGGGATCAGTGCAGAGCAGCGGGATCCCCTCATGGTTTGTTCCTTATAAAGCCAAACCGTGTTTTAGGATCGATGAGCTGTTTTAGGATGGATGAGCTGCTGGTGGTCAGGGGTTCAGGTCAGCTGGGAAGGCTGTGGGGGTGAGGTGAAGGTGTTGAGCCAGGAGAGCTCACCTGCTCATGGCCAAGTGATGCAGGATGCTCAGGGGAGCAGGGGTGAGGTGCCCTCTGTGTCTGTGCCCCTGGGGCACTGAAATTCCCCTGCTCTGCCAACCAGGTGCCCTTTGGTGGGGAACAGGAAGGACTTAGGATTTCATGAACACCTCTCAGTCCTGCTCTCTGTGCTTGGTTGGCTGCAGTGACGTTCTTGGCCACCACCTCCATCGCCGTGTGTGCCAAACTGGCAGCAGCCTCTGCCAGTCGCTCTCAGGCTCCAGTCCTGGCAAACGAGGAGCCTCACCCAGGCTCTGCCAGTTCCTTCTCCTGCACATGGTCCTGTTCAACCACCTGACACAGCACAAAGTCCCTCACCCATGTTATTAACAACTCCTCCGTGCTGAAAACAAACTTTTCCTGCTCCCATTCTGCCAATCCCCAAGTTCCTAGCTCAGGCCCTGTGAGGGAATCTGTGTGTCCATGTGCTCTCCTGGAACTCAGCTCCCTCCCACAGTGAAACCACCTTGAGCCACGGGACACAAGAGGAGCCTCACTCTTGAACTGTTCGTTTTGTGGAAATAATCCCCAACCCTCAGGTGCTGGGGACTCCAGCATGGATTGTCATCCTCCTGCCATGGAGCAGGAAATTCCTGGCAGGTCCAAGCACTGCCTGTCCCTTGGAGAGCCCATGGAATGGTGCCAGTGGCTGTCAGGCCACAGCCAGGGCTGAGTGCTGGTGAGGAGAGACCAGGATGGGGCAGGTGGGTGCTGGCAGGACAAACAGACAGGGCAGGTGGGTGCTGGAGGATGGTGAGAAAGGTCCAGACTCTGCCAGCAGGGGAGTGGTTCCAGTCACCCGGGTGTGTGTGGCCGTGGGGGTAATCCAAGCAGAGCTGTGAGTACCAGGGCCTGGGTGCCAGGGGTGAAGGTGTTTTGGTGCCTGGGGAAGGGCGTGGGGTGGGGTGGTGGTGAAATAATGGCTCCAGATTGATGCCTTGTCCTCATGGGTTTATCCTTGTGGATCACTCTGGTGGAGGAGATGAAGGTCGGACACCAGCAGGACCATGGCAGGATTAACCCTCTGGGCAAGGCTCTGCCAGGCTGTGCCACTGCCCACCAAATCCAGCCTGGCCTCAGGGGAGGGGAATCAGCTTTGGTGGGGAAATTTCCCAAGAGCTGCAGCAGACAAATTCCTCCTCTGCCAGCTCTGCGGGTTTGGGTGGCCTGAACATCTCAAAGCATTCCCCATTAGAGCCCAGATCCTGGTCCCACAGCAGGGATGCTCTTCCTCCCTCTTCTTCTTCCAGTGCTGATGAGGGGAAGCTGTGCTGGGAGCACTGCCCAGCTCTGGGAAGGGCAAGGAGGGTGAAAATATTGGCATAAACCACTGGAAGCAAGATGGGAACCACCAGCAAATATTCCCAGCCTGTTTTGTACTTTACACACCAAACCACAGCCCTGTTATCGCCTCAGTCACCCCAAGGGTGGGAATGCTTCCCAAAGGACCACGACGCGAAGTGGGATGTGGGACAGCGAGACTCAAAGAGGAGTGTTCTGATCCTTGCCAGATTTCCAGTGGAGCTGGGATCCCTCTGGGAAGTGTTTCCAAGCACTTGCTGCAGGAAGCCTGGGAGTTCACACACGCAGCCAGCCCTGAGCCTGCCCTGCAAACCCTGGCGTTCCCGTGCTCCAGCAGCAGCAGCCTCGGGATGTTTCAAGGAAAACAGAGCTTCATTCATGACCTTGCTTTCCTTCTCTCCCACCTGCAGCATGGGCTCTGCTGCCAGCCCCGGGCACGGGACCCAGAGCAGGCACTCCAAGCCAATTTCTTCTGGGAAAGGCAGGAAGGCACAGGGAGGAGTCGGGCTGGAGCAGGGAGAGCTGCAAAATGCTGGGGCTGAGCCTGTTCCCAGCTCCTGCTGTGGTTCCAGAGGGGAAGGGGCAAGGGTTGTGCCGAGGGAGGAGTTTTCCCAAACCTGTGCTGAGCAGAGGAACCTGCTGCCAAGTCCAGGGTGAGACCTGGGAGGTCCTGGGAGGGGTGAGAGTCCTGGGTGCAGCCTGTCCAGTTCTGGGCTGACCAGTCACACTCCTGGTGGCTGATGCATTCCAGCACAGGGCTGGATGCTCCTGGACTCATGGCAAAGGGCTTCCCTGTCTAGTCCTGACCAGTTCACTTTCAGATGTGGGAGTCTGGAATGACACAGAGGAGATAAATCCCAAAACTGAGACTAATCCTAAAGCCTCTGCAACCACCTGCAAGCTGCCAGACTCCTTCAGCTGATGGGGATCAGAGCTCCTGCCCCAGCAGAGCAGTAGGGCTGGTCAGGCTGGGGCTGTCCTGGCAGTTCTGCCTCAGTCAGGAGACTGGGAATTGCCACCACAACGGGACTGGGTCTGGCAAAAATCCCAGGGGTGGACTGTTCAAAGGGTGTAGCTGGAGAGGCAGTACCCAGGCCAGCCTGGGAGATGGTAGGACTGGATCCTGGCAGGAGGAGAACAGACCCCAGGGGACAAACTCCACATTTCCCCAGGGCTCAGGGTCTGTCTGCCTCCCCCAGGCTACTCATGCCTGAAGTCTCATCAAGGGAAAAAAGGGAAGGCACCACATGGAGGAAAGTCCACTGAATGTTTGGCACATGAATTTCCCTATTTAGGGAATGCAAACAAAACCGTTACACACCAATTTCCCGTGCGTGTCCTTTCCTCTGGTGCTCACCCCTACACTGTCCCTCAGGGGCTCTGGGCGCTCAGTGCCTGGAGTGCCCAGGTCCCTCAGGCAGAGTCAGAGAGATGGGGGAGTCACAGAGATGAGGGAGAGTCATGGGGGGAGTCAGAGAGGTGGGACAGTCACAGAGAGGTCAGGGGGAGCTACAAAGAGGTGGGACTCACAGAGAGTCACCAGTGTCCTCAGCCCTTTACTGGGAGGAGTCTGGTGTTCAGGGTGGGAGTTCCTCTGTCTCAGTTTGGGATACCCCAAGGTTATTCTTTTATGCTCTTCACAGACTCCCAGCTAAAGCTTGAAAGCTTCCCAGTACCCTCCCCACCCCACTAACCCCAAGGGCTCTCCTCACGATACACAACAGCCTGGCTTTGTCACACTGTCACCACAGAGTCTGTCACCACAACAGCTCCTTAATTGCTCCGGGCTCTGCTCAGAATATGCCCAAAGCAGCTCAGGCCAGGGCAAGCCCAGGCCAGATCCCAGACACCTGGTCAATAAAGGCCTTTGGCTTCACCTGGGAATGGCAAAAATGGTCTTTGCTGGGCTGCACTGCACGGCCAGGGACACACACACCTCACCACGACCCGGCTGCTCAGTCCCTTGGCACAGAACAAAGCCTTGCACCCCAGGGATTCCCTGGCACGACAGGTGCCGTGGGCTCCCCGGGCTTCCTGCAGGCACAGGATGAGGCCAGGATGGGTGTGATCAGCACCAGAGAGGGACAGGAGCTGCTGAGCCCTTTTTCCTGAGCAGCCCAGGAGTGGTGGGCAGGGATCTCCCTTCTGGTTGCACCAGTGTGAAGTGTGAAGCACCAGGTGTGAAGTGTGAACCTTCCTCTGTCTTCCCCACACTCTTCATTCAGAAATTACCTAGAAATCATAGAATTGTAGAATGGTTTGGTTGGAAAGGCCCCCATCTTGTTCCCCTCCCCTGCCATGGGCAGGGACACCTTCCACCAGAACAGGTTGTCCAAGCCCCATCCTGCCCAAATCAATCTTGGCTCGCTGCTCAAATTACACTCACTTTAAACCCATGCTCCCCATCTATTATGGGATATTCTCCAGATCATTTTCACCCCTCCCTGGAGACTTTTCCCCCTTCCCTTTGACACATTTGGAAGACTCTGACAAAAGCGTGTTCCTTGTGTCCTGAATAATCCCCTCCAACAAAAACCCACCTGTGAGCAATGGGCTCCAGCAGGACCCAGGAGAGCTCAGGCTGCTCCAGCCTTGAGGGCAATTCCTGCTGAAAAGAGCCCTCATCTTCCTCTTGTTCATACCAGGGCACGAGCGTACCCCAGGACATGGAGGTGCAGACCAAATTCAGTTCATGTCAGTGTGGCAATCCCTGAGCCATCCCATTCCCTGGGATGTCCTTCCATGAGGACATTTGCCAAGAGCTCTGCCAACTCCAGGGTTCCCAAGGGTGCTCTGGGTGAGGTGGGTGAAGGGAGGCTCCCCCTCCTCTCCCGCACTTCCCAAGGTGCAGTTTTGCCTGCACAGCTGCTCCGGGGACAGCCCCGGGGCTCTTCCACACTGCTGGTGGCAGCAGAGCTGACAGCACCCTGGGGACAGGGCAGGGGACAGCAGGGGGATCCCACCTGCGTCCTTGTGCACAAGGGGCACGTGGCAGTGCCCTGCCCTGCCCTCACCCCCAGAGGTGCCAGCCTGGGGCTGCCCAGCTCTGCCAGCTCCTGTCTGACCCCCTCCCCACGAGGCTCAGGCCCAGGGGGCACAGCACAGCCAAGCTAAAAGCCAACAATTCCATTTTTCCGTTTTTCACCTTGCCCAGAGCACCCTTGGGACTCCTGGAGCTGGCAGAGCTCTGGGTAGATATCCCCATGGGAGGGCATCCCAAGGAATGGGTTGGCTCAGGGATTGCCATGTGACACAAAATGAGCTTTTCTACTTTTTCCACTGGGATGCTGAGGTGAAAGTGTGGATGTGTCAACTCTTGATCCACTCCTTCTGCAGCCCCTTTGGGGGGACCAAGCCCACCCCCACCCTAACCAGGGCACATTCCCAGCACCACACCAGGGATGGAGACCGAGAGGAGCCCGTGTGCAGCTCCTTATCTGCTTGCAAAGAATGTGGTCAGCAGAGCACTGAGACACTCCAGAGCTTGCTCATCAGCTCCCAACACTCAAAACACTTGACTGAGGTCTCTGAAAACATTATGCTGTCCAAAAATAATGAGATTTTAAAAATTAATAAACTCTGTCTCTGTTTATTTGCCTTTTTTTTTTAATGTTAGGAACCGTGTTTGCAGCTTTTCTCTGCAGTCACAAGTGTGGCTCTGATATGATTTTCATTCAAGACCAAGTGTCTCGTGTAATCCCCTGACTCTTGCAGCTGGGGTTGTGAGAAAATAACAGCTCTGTGAGGGCTGAATCATCAGAGCTGCCAACCCTGGTTGGCCTCCTCCGGCTGGGAAAGGAGGGATGGGGATGCTCCTGAGAACATTGCTGACTTGGACTTGGAAATTGGTGAATCACTTTACCTGCAAATGCTTTCCCTGGTGAATGCCTCACCTTTGCGATCCTGCCTGTGGCACGGGGGCTTTTCTGCTCCTCAGCAAATCCCAGGACACAACTGCCCACCATGGGATGGATCAGAGCATTCACTGCACCCACTGGATGAGCAGGGTTGGAAGCTCTCATGGAAAGGTCAGGAGGTCCTGCCTGGTTCTGCCTGCCTGGTCCTGGTTCCATCATATCCTCCTCGCTGCTGCCACAGGTGTCCTTGCAGAGAGGGGACAACTTCCCTGCTGTGATGGCAAAGCCAACGTGTGCTGGCTTTTGGTTGTGATGTAGGGCTGGGGAGGTGCTTGGGAACACCCAAACAATCACACGTCATGGAATCATGGAACGGTTTGGGTTAGAAAGGGCCTTAAGGCACATCTCCTTCCACCCCCTGCCATGGGCAGGGACACCTTCCACTATCCCAGGTTGCTCAGAGCCCCACCCAACCTGGCCTTGGACACTTCCAGGGATGGGGAGATACCCAAAGCTTGATGAAATTCAGCAAATTCAAACCTTTACCCAGGGAATAACATCAAATTCTCTCTTGTCTCTTGTCCTTTGCCCTTTTTTCACCGAGAGTTCACTTCCTCACCATGCCAATAAGGCTGCTGGGAACACTCTATTTCCCCAGAGGAGCAGAGCAGGACTGGCTCCACAGCTGTCCTGGCTCCTCAGTTGTCCTTCCGTTTGCCCTTGTCGCTGTTGTGTCCAGGTCCAAGGTCTTCCAGAGTGTGCACCACCCCAAAGGATGGATTCACTCGTGTGCTTCTCCTTCAGCCCCATGTCAGACAGATTTGCTGAAAAGCTCGAGAAGATAATTGATTTTTTTTCCTGAAAGCTGAGGAAAATGAGACAAACAGGTTGCCCAGAGAAGCTGTGGCTGCCCCTGGATCCCTGGAAGTGTCCAAGGCCAGGTTGGACGGGGCTTGGAGCACCTTGGGATAGTGGAAGGTGTCCCTGCCCATGGCAGGGGATGGCACTGGATGAGATTTAACGTCCCTTCCCACCCAAAGCATTCCATGATTCTATGAAGTCTCAATATTCTTCAGCAATGAATTTGTGTGTGCTGAGCCTCCTCAGTGTCCAGCTCTGATTGTGCTGAAAAACAAACAGGCCTGGGAAAGGAGAGAGGCTGCTGCTGTCCCTGGAGACTCCTGCTTTCCCCAGGATTAACAAGGGTGTCCAGCCAGGTTGCAGGGCTCCTGTCCAGCCCAGACCTCTGCAGCCATGTGCCTTCCCCAGGAGCAGCTCTGACTCATCCCGGCCTGGATCAGCTCCATGATCTCCCTGCAGTCCCCAGAGGAGAGACCTTAAAGAAAAGGATCTTTTGTAAATGTCAACATTTGTGCACATATTTGTTTCCTGTTTTGTATCTCTGACAAACTGCACAGTTGAGGTTTGATGGTGCTTTGATGGATTAAAGTCAGTTTTATTCATCCTTTGCTTTGCCATGCTGTCAGAATGGATAATGCAGATTCCCACATGGCAGCACGTCCCTCTGGGAGAAGCAAACCCTGACATCAGACTGGCTGCCTTCCAGGGCTCCTGCCAACCCACTGTGAGGCAGGCAGCTCTCCAGAGCTCAGCCAAGACTTGGGCTTGGGACTTCTGCAGACAGCGCTGTAAAAGCAGGAGTTTATAAACTGCCCAAACCCTGCTCCTTTCCACAGGGCCCGGCTGTGGGCTGAGCCCTGGGCAGCCTCTCCCCACTGGCAAACACCTGCAGGAGGTGCTTCTCCACCTAAACCCAGGAGTGTGGTCAGGTGAACCCCTGGGCCCAGCAGGGCAGGCAGGGAGCACACGCACAGTCCCTCACTGTGCCCTGCAGGGTGAGATGCAGGCACAGGGACAGGATTTTCACATCAATGCTGAGCACAGAAAACTTCGCAATTTACAGCACAGCTCAGATCACAGTCCTAGGGGCCACAGAGGGACACATCTCTGTCACACATAAATACATCCCTCCATAACATAAATTTGATCCTATATAAACACCGAGTCACAGAATAATTTGGGAAAGCCCTCTAAGATCATCGAGTCCAAGCATTAACCCAGCAGTGCCAGATCCACCAAAACCATCAACCCACGTCCCCATTGCCACATCCACATGTTCTTTGAACTCTTCCAGGGATGGAGATTCCACCACTGCTCTGGGCAGCTGTGCCAGTGCCTGACCACTCTTTCACTGGAGAAATTTTCCATCATACCCAACCTGCCCCTCCCCTGGCACAGCCTGAGGCCGTTCCCTCTCCTCCTGTCCCTGTTCCCTGGGAGCAGAGCCCGACCCCCCCTGGCTGCCCCCTCCTGTCAGGGACTTGTGCAGAGCCAGAAGGGCCCCCCTGAGCCTCCTTTGCTCCAGGCTGTGCCCCTTTCCCAGCTCCCTCAGCTGCTCCTTATCAGCCTTATGCTCCATCCTCATAAGACCCATTATCTAACTCATTTATTATATAGAAAAGAATTCTGTTTGAGAAATACAGACATTCATTGGATGGAGAAAAAACTTTCCCTTCACCTTCTGATTTTGCAGCTGATCAAGAAAATGAGGTGGGCCCTTGTCCTGCACAGCCACTCTGAGTCCCTGCTGAGCCCAGTCTGTGGGGCAGGAGCAGCCTGTCCCACACACAGTGTGCTGGGTGGGTCTCAGCTGGAAGCCCGGGATAAAAAATCAGGATGCAGTGCACTGGATTTTGACCTGGCAGGGCTGATTTGCCTCTCCATCCTGGCATCTCCCCTGCACATCACAGACCTCCCTGAACCTTCCCTGTTCTTGTCACTAAAATTCAGTGTTCCCTACACTGCTGGCTGTTCTTTAAGTGTAGAAACTGAGGGGACACAACAGGGATACACTGGCACAGGGCAAGAGGAAACAACTCAGATAGGCCATATTTTAGGGTTTATTTTGGGGCCAGCAGATTTTTAAAAATCTTTTTGTTGCTGTTGGTTTTTTTCCCATCTGCAGTTTTTTGGTGGGGCGTTTTTCATTGATTTTTATTTAGTTAGTTTTGGTGCTATTCTTTCCTCTCCCACACCTCCCCTGCAGTTGTTCTATGGGTGCGTTAGTTGATAGATTTATCTGTCTCTCTCTCTCTGTCCATCTACCTCTCTTTTTATCCCTATTTTTCCATCTGCTGTTTCTTTTTTTTTCTTAAATCTGTCACTTCTGTTTCCTTCCGGTACCATTGAGAGGTTTCTCCAGCCGACTGCCTCTGTTGGCTCCTGCCCTCATTAAAAAGGTTTGCACCAGTGGTCTGTGGCTGCTGGTGCCTCTCCTGGGGCTGGGGGTGTTGGTGGCACCCAGGGGGAGGCAAATGCCAGCTGAGATCCTGATTTGGCAGAGGAAGGAGCTGGGGGGACAACGAGGCACTTGCAGGACGGATGAACACAAGAGTGACACGGCCTTTGGGAAGGTTTTAAAGAGAAAAAAGAGCCTGAGGTCTATGAGGAAAAGGAGGTGGGACAGCAGGAGATGGGGCTAGAAGGGCTTCTGGGTGAAGACTGGACAATTGTGACACTTGGTGGCTTCAGGCAGCGTGGGGAATGACGACCTTTGTCTGGGTTAGCAAAGTGCTGCAGGACCTGGGTGTCCAAGAAAGGGACCAGAGCCCCTGAGGGGAGCATTCAGCCAGGCCTGAGCAAAGCCTGAGCAGCAGGAGGATGCAGCTGGTGCTGGCCATCCCAGGTTCCCTCCTGTGCAGGATGGACACGCATCTGCTCCCCTGAGCTATGGCACAGGAGGTTTGGAGCTTCCCAGAGACCTCGACCTTGGATGTTCTGGAGATGCTGCTGAGGCTTTTTTGCCCTTCTTAACAACAAGTGTCCGCAGGAGGGCAATGAAGAGGGGGAAGGGCCATGAGGGGAAGATGAATGAGGAGCAACTGAGGGCACTTGGTCTGTTCAGCTGGAGGAGACTGAGGGGAGACCTTATCACAGTCTACAACTTCCTTGTGAGGGCAAGATGAGGGGCAGGCACTGATCTCTTCTCTGGTGACCAGGGACAGGACCTGGGAATGGCTGGAGCTGTGCCAGGGCAGGCTCAGGCTGGAGATCAGGAAAGGCTCTTCCCCCAGAGGGTGCTGGGCACTGACCAGGCTCCCCAGGGAATGGGCACGGCCCCAAGGCTGCGAGAGCTCCAGGAGCCTTTGGACAGCGCTCCCAGGGATGCACAGGGTGGCATTGTTGGGGTGTCTGTGCAGGGCCAGGGGCTGGGCTGGATGGTCCTGGTGGGTCCCTTCCAGCTCAGGATGTTCTGTGATTTTGTGATTCTGTGAACTTCTTGGATGCACAAACCAGGGATAATCACAGAATCCCAGGATAGTTTGGTCTGGAAGGGACCTTAAAGCTCATCTCATCCACCCCCTGCCATGGGCAGGGACACCTCCCACTATCCCAGGGTGCTCCAAGCCCCCTCCAACCTGGCCTTGGACACTTCCAGGGATCCAGGGGCAGTCACAGCTCCTCTGGGCAGCCTGTGCCAGGGCCTGCCCACCCTCCCAGGGAACAATTCCTTCCTCATATCCCATCTAACCCTGCCCTCTGGCAGTGGAAAGCCATTCCCTGTGTCCTGTCCCTCCATCCCTTGTCCCAGATCCCTCTCCAGCTCTCCTGGAGCCCCTTTAGGCCCTGGAAGGGGCTCTGAGCTCCCCCTGGAGCCTTCTCCTCTCCAGGTGAACACCCCCGGGTGAACACCCCCCAGCCTCCCTGGTTCCAGAGCAGAGGGGCTCCAGCCCTGGGAGCATCTCTGTGGCCTCCTCTGGACTCTGTCCAGCAGCTCCAGGTCCTTCCTGTGCTGGGCCCAGGGCTGGGGGCAGCTCTGCAGGTGGGGTCTCACCTGAGTGGGGCAGAGGGGAGAATCTCCCTCCCTTGGTCCCTCCCAGATGTGCAGCTCTAACGAGGAAGCGCTGGCTGGGAATGTGACGATGACACTCGAGTTGCTGGCAGTGACCACAGGACAGGGAAGGCCTGGGAAGTGCCTCTGTTTTTCGGGAGAGGTGATAGGTGGGATCCCAAAGGTGGCGGCTCTAGAGTGTAAAGGAGCTCAGGAAACCTGGCAGGTGTTTCAGGACAGCTTCCCCCCAGCTGGAGAACAATTCTTTCCAACCTTCAGGAAAGTCAGAAGTTCAGTTTGGCTAAAGAGGGAGTTCCTGCCTGTGCTCCAACACAGGAGGACATACAGAGCAGGTGGAAGGGGTGGGAAAGGTGGAATACAGAAGCATTGTCCCAGGATGCAGACGAGGTGTTAGGAAAGCCAAAGCTCAAGTTCAGTTGAAAGCTGCAGGTGATGTCAGGCATGACAAAAAAAAGGGAAGGGATCATGAAGGGGGCTGGGAGTGGGATGGGTCATTTAGAGACAGGGGATGCAGAAGAGGCTCAGTCGATGCCTCCTTTCCATCTGTTTCCATTGCCAAGGACTCCCAGGACTCTGGGCTTAAAGAAGGGTTTCCAGAAGGAGAACAGCTCTGGGTACCAGAGGGGGATCAAGTCAGGAATGTCTTGGAGAATCTGAGCCCAGCTTGGTCTATGGGACAAAGCAGCCAAGGGCACTGTCAGACCACCCTATAACTTCTTTAGGAGGTGCAAGAGCTCAGAGCAGATTCCCAACAACTGCAGGGAGCCTCCTGTCACAGCCAGTGCTGGAGGAGGGGGCGAAGGAGGAGCTGGAAGTGCAGCCTGGTCAGGCTGTCTTGGAGCAGGACCTGTGGAAGGTGCCAGGGCCTGGTGAACCTGCACCAGCTGCTCCCATCTCTGAGCAAACCCCACTTCCAGAGCCCCTCAGGGAGCAGGAGGGCTGAGGGAAGCAGTGTGGAGGCAGCAGGAAGAGGGGGCAAACGGCGTCACCGCTCAGCTTGGCTCTGAGATCACAGAGAGAACAAGCACAAAGCCTGTGGTTTATAAGTACATGTGATATCTCTAGGTGATGAAAAAGAACCATCTGGGATTTGTCAGAAACAAATCATTTCAAATCAGAGCAATTTTTTTTGACAGTAACTGGCCCAGTGGATAAAGAGAAGCAATAGATGCGAAATCTATTGACTTTAAGGCTGTTAACACAGCACAACAGGATGTTCCCTGAGCAAAGCAGGGAAACTGGCTCCAGACTTCTTGAGAGGATGGGGGTGCAAGCAGGTGAAGGCTGTTCTCAGAGAGCTCCTAACGAGCTCTCTCAAACCAGGAGGGCTGTCCTGAGACTGATCCTCTGTTCAGTTCTAATTCCTGGTTTACAGGACAGAATTGAGAGGCTGCTTCCAGCCCTGGGAAGAATGCCCAGCTGGAATGAAGGGCAGGACTCAAACTACAGTGGCTTTGATGAAATGCAAATGCTCTAAAAACAGTTGTCTAAAAGGGGGCTATGGAGAGGATGGAGCCAAACTCTTCCCAGGGCTGCATAATGAGGTTTAACAGAGGAGGTCATGAGCTGCAACTGGAAACATTTCCAGGAAAATATTCTTCGCTTTCAGGACCAGAGAGGTGGGGAAAATCTCAGTGCCTGAAGATTTTCTAAACAGGGACTGAGAAACCTGGTCCAAGTTTGGAGTTAGGCCTGCTTACAGCAGAAGAAGTAAAGACCTCCAGATGTCCCTGGCAACCAAAATCTTTCTATAATTCTATGACAACCACTTAGCTGGGCATTTGCCACCCTCAGCTGTTCTGAGCCAGGCTGGGCTTGGAGCACCCTGAGATAGTGGAAGATGTCCCTGCCCATGGCAGGAGTGGGACTGGATGAGCTTTAAGGACCCTCCCAACCCAAAGCATTCCATGACTCCATGATTCCACAATTTAGGTTCTGAAAAGCTCAGGAGAGAAAGAGCAGCTGTGCAGAAGCCAAAGAAAGTTCAGAGGAGCCGAGAGAGGAAATTCAGTGCACCCAAAAAGGGACGATCCCTCAGGCCAAGCAGTCTGGCAGGATTTCTTTCCCCTGCTGAGGGCTGCCCCTCCTGGGCACTGCTCTTTGACCAACCCTCTCCATTTCTTACAGCACCCTTCCCTTGGAAGGCAATGGGTGACTGTAAATGAATTCCTGAACCCAGCAGGAGATGTTTTCTAGGCCACTCTTCCTCATTTTCACAGTTGTGAATCTTTTAAGTTGTTTTCCCTATTTGCATGACAAATACCATAAAATTTTTGGAGAAACAGAGCTGTATCCCCAGATTCCTCTTCTCTCAGGCTCTCTGTAGCTGCACAGCAAAAATTCTCTCCCAGCCCTGCTTCTCCTAGAGATTAAATAAGGAAATGTTCAGTAATGTACAGGTATCTCTCAGGTATATCGTTCTTTTTTTCCTTCCACAATGCCCAGAATTGTCCCCAGGGACAATGCAAGAGGAAAGAAGGTTCCTCAATGGGCAGGACCAAAGGCTGCAGCTGGGTTTGGAAAGGCTCCCTGGACCTCAGCAAGGAGGTCAGAGAGACAGGGGCTGAACCAGCTGCACTTGGCTTTGGGCTGGACAGGAGGCCTGGAGATGGGATAAGTGGCTCAGGGAAGGGGGATGTGCTGGCTGAGTGCTGTGCTGCGCTCGGATGTGGCAGGTCTGGATGGGCAGCCAGAGCTCTCCTCGCAGTGCTCCACCTGCCAGCACCCTAATTCTGGTCATATTTGCCTGGAGGAGAGGGAAGGTAAGTTCCTGGTGAGCTCTCATGACAGTTATCCCCATTAGGGGGGACATCCAACTTTTTAGTGGCAGGATTGGACATCAATGCCCAGGTCTGTGAGGACTCTCAGCTGCCTGGGGTCTCACTGCCCCTGTGTTGAGGGCTGATAGGAAATGCTCTGACCCATCCTCACAAGAGGCAAAGAGCCTGAACCCTTCAGGAATCCATCCCTGCCTCCCATCCTGCACACACAGCTCCAGCTTGGCTGCCTCATCAATTAACAAATCCCTATCAAAGGTTTTGGCTCCATTTCACCTTCTCTCTTCATTTGGCTAAAAGGACAACAGCAGATTCTCCCAGGTCTCAAGTCAAACCCTGGCTGATGATTTATCTCCATTTCCTTCCCCCACTAAACAGTCGTGAAATAAATCCTAGACTTACACAGCCTCTCCTATATTCACAGAATGATGGAATCATGGAATGGTTTGGGTTGGAAGGGACCTTAAAGCCCATCCCATCCCACCCCCTGCCATGGGCAGGGACACCTTCCACTATCCCAGGCTGCTCCAAGCCCCGTCCAACCTGGCCTTGGACACTTCCAGGGATCCAGGGGCAGCCACAGCTTCTCTGGGCACCCTGGGCCAGGGCCTCCCCACCCTCACAGGGAAGAATATCTTCCCAATATCCCATCTATCCCTGCCCTCTGGCAGTGGGAAGCCATTCCCTGTGTCCTGTGCCTCTCCAGCTCTCCTGGAGTCCCTTTAGGTGCCTGTGTTCTCCAGAAGGAGCAGAGGTGCAGCATCACCCCCTGCCAGCCTGGTGAGCAGAGGTGTGTGACATGTCCCCTCCAGGGCGCCCAGGGACAGCTCAGCTGGCCGGGGCACACGGAATTCACTTCCCAACTGGGGATTACAAAGGAGTCTTAAGAACGTTTGGCTTTGGGAGTCTTTTAAAGCTTTTGTATTCTGCTCCAATGGTGCTTTTCTCTGAGCAGAGTAAGCTCCACCCCAGAAAAAAAACCAAAAGAAAGGGAAGAAAAGGTCAGGCCAAGCCTCTGCTTGGATGAAATCCCTGGAAGAGCCGGGTTCATTGTGCAGCTCAAATGCTGCATTTGCCTGACTGAGACACGGCTGCTCCTGCTGGCCTTCCCAAGGCTCCGGGAGCTTAACCTGGATTTCCACTAAGGACAGGGCCTCTGAGAGGGCCCCCAGCCCTAGAAGGAGCATTTCCTGGGGCTGCAGACCAGGAGACACCTCCTTGGCCTTAACTGTTTAATTAATGCTCAGTGCAGGCATGCAGCAAGCAGGTGTGAGGCTGTGAGTGCCCTGCAGAGCTGCCTCCATTAACATTCCCTGGGCTTTCTGCCGCGGGAAGCGAAAGAGCAGGGCAGGGACAGCGTGATTAAAGGGCCATTCATTCAAATGTTACACTTCCATCTCCTCGAGTGCTGTCACGGAGCTCTGGCCTGGTGCAGGACGGCAGCGTTTTGATTAAATTGTCAGCCATGACCGTCTGGGACCGAGCCTGGCAGTGATCCTGACCCAGCAGCTGGGTCCCAGTGTGTCCCAGTAAGTGTGGGGTGGGAGCAGTGTGGGAACAGCTTCCAAACCAGGCACAGAAGGGGAATTGGGGAGCTTGGAAAGGGAATGTTTATTCAGAGGGGGAGCTTTGAAATGATTTTCACCAATCACAGAATAATCTGAGCTGGAAGCGACCCACGAGGACCATCCCGTCGAGCTCTGGAGTGAGTGGCCCATGTGGGGATGGAACCCACCCTGCTGTTATTAACACCATGCCATGGCCAGCTGAGCCAATCCCAGTTCATCAGCGGACAAAAGCTGTGTCAGGACTCCATCCCAAATGGATCAGTGCTGTGCAGGGAGTCGGGATAAAGGCCTGGCTGGGCCTGGCCCTGAGCAGAGCTGGGATGGGCAGTGGGAGCTCCCCAGCTCTGCCCTGGCTCCCTGCTCATCCCTTGTGGGGATGGAGACAGGACATTGCACCTGCACAGAGTGTCACAGGGAGGCCCGAGGGGCTGATAAACCAGGGAGCACAGGGAGGAGGGGTTTGTCTTCCTTGCTCACTCACAGCACCATCCTCACCCCACCAGGCTGGCAAGGGGAGGGGGGAACATCCCCCACGCTCCCCAGGGCACAGAGCGCTCTGGCCACACTGACTGGCCCCTGCAGCCCACCCAGGCTGGCTGCTGGCCCAACTTCACCTCTTCCAGAACTGCTGCTGGAATGACTGTGGGCATCAGTGTGTCCTGGTGACAGCAGGCCCTGGGGTGCTGGAAGCCACTTTGGGTTTCTCTGGAGCTGATCAGGTCTGCTTATGCTGGTGGGTGCCATGTGGTTTTTCAGCCGTGGTGGCTCCTGCTCAGGGTCACAGCCTGGGACACATCAGAGTGGACACAGGGGGCAACTGCCAGGGGATCTCCCCAGCTATGAAATCAGAAAGTCTCAGAGCAAGTGAGCACCGGCCTGACAGTGCCAGGAGGCAGCAGAGCTGCACTTGCTGGTGTTTTCTGCTGGAAAAGAGACACTGTGGGAGTTCTTCTACCCACAGAACATGTTTTCCCACCTCCAGGCTCCGTCACAGGGATGAAGGAATGACACATGGCTCCCTCGTGTCTCTGCTGCTCCAAGAGAAGGAGCCCCAAGCAGAGCTGGATTAACAGGACACACCCTGTTGGCTTCTGCCCTGCTGACATCCCCAGGAGACACAATTCCTGCTTGGAAGTGGCAGGGAAGCAATGCTCAGTGCACTGCTGGAGGCACAGGGGTGTGGTGGGGAATGGCCCCGTGTAGGATGCAGCAGAAACCAGAGCAGACTCAATGGGCATTTCTCAGGATCACAGGATCCCAGAAAGGTTCAGGCTGGAAGTGACCACAGGGGCTCTGAGGTCTCCCATGAGCCTTCTCTTTTCCAGGCTGAACAACCCCAGCTCTCCCAGCCTGTCTTCATAAAGAAGAGGACTAAATAGACATTTCTATGGTCTAGACACCATACAGACTTTGGACCTGCCTTGCTAGTCTTGCAATTCACCCCAGGATAAGGGAAATTTCCCACTCCAACTCCTCTAGGAATCAACACATCTGTGAGCAATCCAGGGGCAAACATGACCTCGGTGACTTGAAGGATGGAGATCAGGCTGGTGAAAGGTGGAGGATACCAGGAGCTTACCTGGTGGCACAAAGAGGGGCTGCTGGCCATGGCAGCAGGGCATGGTGCCCAGTGATGAGCAGGGTGGGGAGGCCCTGGCACAGGTTGCCTGGAGGAGCTGTGGCTGCCCCTGGATCCCTGGAAGTGTCCAAGGCCAGGCTGGACGGGGCTTGGAGCACCCTGGGACAGTGGGAGGTGTCCCTGTTCACAGCAGGGGGTGGCACGGGATGGGTTTTAAGGTTCCTTTCCAACCAAACCATTCCATGATTCTGTGACACTCAGATCCTGATCCCCCTTTCCCTGCACACCCAACCTCCCTCCTCCCTGCCTGGCACACTCACAAAGCTGGGAGAGACCTCTTCATGCTTCGAGCAAAAGGGCACCACGTCTTTGCCAATGCTGCAGGAACTGGGAACATGGGATGCTCTTTCCTCCTGTTTCCCAAGTCCAGATGCATCCCATTGATTGCAGCCTCAACCCTCCTCCCCCAGCACCACCTGTAATTAATGCACAATGCTTTGAGTGTCAGTGTGTTCCCATCAAGACCACGCTCTCCCCTTGCTCGAGTGATCCCCAAACCAGCAGCAGAGCAGCAATGGGCTGCAGGAGTTTGCATCAGGCACGGTTGGCTTTGTAATGAACACCCCATGAAGGCTGAGCGTGTCCAACAGGGCTGGCCTGTGCTCTGGGTGCTCACTGTGACATGCCCTGCATTACCAGGGACTTGTAACAGGCAGCTGCCTTTGCCTGGTGTGAATTAAGGAAAAAAGATGTGACATTTAAGCTGCTCTCGGCACACTCGTCTGCTACCTAAAGAAGCATTCTTTCAGCAAGGACTTATAAAAATAATGAGCAGGTGACTCTCCTTGCAATTTCTTGACATTTATTCTCCATGTCCTTCATTTCCCAGAGCACTGACAGCAGCACTCACCTGCTCCAGGCAGGTGTATTTACAAAGATTTTCTTCCCAGGACCAGGTATCCCATGGAAATCTTCCGGGAATCAATATGAATGGGCCAAACACTTCTGGTTTGTGTCACTGGAAGCCTGCTGTAGCTCTGAGCCATCTGCAGAGCTGCTGGGACGTAACACATGGAGTGCAGCCAGAGCTCAGCTAAGGAAAGCTCAACCCCAAACTCTGGGCCATGCCTGGATTTCCTCAAACTCTGTGGTACAAAACAGGGGCTGGAGCGTGTCCAGGGCAGGGAAGGGAGCTGGGAAGGGGCGGGAGCAGCAGGAGCAGCTGAGGGAGCTGGGAAAGGGGCTCAGCCTGGAGCAAAGGAGGCTCAGGGGGGCCCTTCTGGCTCTGCACAAGGCCCTGACAGGAGGGGGCAGCCAGGGGGGGTCGGGCTCTGCTCCCAGGGAACAGGGACAGGAGGAGAGGGAACGGCCTCAGGCTGTGCCAGGGGAGGGGCAGGCTGGACATCAGGAGGAATTTCTCCATGGAAAGGGTGGTCAGGCCTTGGCAGGGGCTGCCCAGGGAGGTTTGGAGTCCCCATTCCCGGAGGTGCCCAAGGAAGGCCTGGACGTGGCACTCAGAGCTCTGGGCTGGGGACAAGGTGGGGATGGGCACAGCTTGGACTCCATGGGCTGGGAGGGCTTTTCCAACACCAGTGACTCTGGGATTCTGTGAAAATGTCTGAGAGCACCCAACACTCTGAGCCTGTCCAGGGGGAAAGGCCAAGGCCAGAGACATCTGAGGGACTGCATTGTGAAAAAATGACCTGGCTGCAAAGCCTGGGCTTTCAGCAACAATTAGAGGGGGTTTTACAGAACATCACCCTGTAGATGACCAAGCCAGAGAACCTCCAGCTCCATCATTCTCCATCTAGATCCAGTACCAACACCCAACCCAGCCTGGCACCTGTGTGAGCTCCAGCCCCCGTCTCTGCTCTTGTACCATGGCAGTCTGTGCCAGGAGACCTCAGCCCCCGCCAGTGTCCTGCTGTTCCACTTACGGTGTCCCTGGGACCCTCCTCGTGTCCTTGTGGGCCGTCAGACGTCACCAGCTTGTTCCACTGACCTCAGCCTGGATCATCCTCTTCAGACACCCCACTGCTCCCCCCAGCAGGGCTCCATCCCACCTCTCTCCCCAGCCCTGGGTTACACACCAGGTCCTGGCTCCAAGTGCACTGACACTTGTCCCCTAGGCAGTGACAGACAATGTCTTGGGTGCTTGGAATCATGGAATCCCAGACTGGTTTAGGTTGGAAGGGACATTAAAGCTCATCCCATTCCACCCCCTGCCATGGGCAGGGACACCTTCCACTGTCCCAGGGTGCTCCAAGCCCCGTCTAACCTAGCCTTGACCTTGGGTTTGTGATGCCAAATTTGTTTTAAGATTTTCCCTGGTGGTGGAATCTGTTCAGATCCCATTTGATCTCAGTGAAGCTCTATTGTGTTACACACAGCTGAGCCACCCTCAAATACACCCTGGTGGCCACCCAAACCCCACAAGATCCAACCCTCCAGGACTTCCCAGCCTGCAGGACTGCTCAGGCTCTTTGCTAGGTGGGTGCATTAAACCTCCCACCCCAAGATCTCATCCCAGGACATTGTCCAGCAAGAGCTGACTCACCACCTGACATTCCACCCTACAGCACCTTCCTGGGAAAGCCCAAGCCACCCTCAGCCCTGCCCCAAGCTCAGTGACACCCAGAGCACCACCACAGCTCACCCTAAACCTCCCAAACTCAGCTCCAGGGCTTCCCATCCTGCTGCCCCAGAGAGCTCAGGTCCAAATCCTCGGGGTCACTCCACTGCTGCCCACCCTCTGCTGCCACCAAACTCCTGTCCCCAAGTGCTCAGGTTTACTTATGTCCCAAACCACGTCAGTGCCAGATAACCATCCTCTATTCCTGCTGAATCCTCTTCCAACTGCAGCCTGGTGAGCTCCCGCCTGCCTGGCTGCTCCCCAGACACTGCTTTTTCCTTTTCTTTTTTAAAGAAAAAGCCCTCCCTGCCCCCTTGGGTTTATTTTGGTCCCTCTGAGGGAGAGGAGCCACAGCAGCCTCAGCTCACACCTGGCCTAAGGGGAGAGAAAGCTGGGAGGAGGAGGTGAAACGTGAAAGAAATAGAAGGAAAAGGAGGAAAGGAGAAATGGAATTGTCTGCCTGAAAACTGAACAGGTGACAGCAGGACAGGGGAACTGGACATAGGGAAATATGTATTAAAAGGAAGGAAAACAGAGAAGGAAGGTGAACAGGGACCAAATTAATCTGTTTATAAATATTTACAAAAAGGATTAGTTGACAATTATGCAAATTTGGAAAATAATGCAAGAAAATAAGAACTATAAGTAAAGGAACATGAAGCAGTTCTCTGCAGTTGGCAGTCATGAGTTATTCTTTCTCTTCTCTGAAACTTCTTTCCTGCAGGCCAGGCTTTATCATTTCGAACATGTTTGTTTCTGCTGCTTGAGTGGCTTCAGTGCTCAAATCTTTTATCTCCATAGCAAACACTGACAGCATCACAGGGAAGGGATCCCCCTCTTCCTCCTCCTGCTCTTCCTGTGCTGAGTGGGGATAGGAGGGAAAAGGGGCACATGAGGAGAAATTTTTTAAAATACATTTGGTGAGGAGAACAGCAGCCATGAAAATGCTCTGGTTGATTCTTTCCTGGGTCTCCACAGATGCAGAAGGACTTTGGTTTTAGGGATGAAGGATGTCCCTTCCTCTCCACATCCCCAGGACAAACAGCACAGGGCTGGGCTGAGGTGGGTGTGCAGGTCCTTCCCAGCCCTGCCAGGTCACTCTTCTCCAGTGACCAGGATTCCCACGTTGTCCCAAATCCGGTGTCCTGTTGGCAGAGAACCCTCTGTTCCCCCAGCCCACACCTGACCTGGCATTTGTGTCACTTTGGCCCCTGACAGGCTGGGTCACACCACCAGGATGCCTCCCAGAGCGAATCCTGGGGCCCTGCTGGAGTGCAGGGATTTCAGTTGCCATTGGAATGGCCAAAGTTACCATGTGCTTGTAAAAGTTAAATATTCCCTAATGCCATCTAGAACCAGAGAGGCAGCTCCCATCTCTGCTCCCTGGGACAGGGGCAGGACCTGGGAATGGCTGGAGCTGTGCCCGGGCAGGCTCGGGCTGGAGATCAGGGAAAGGCTCTCCAGCCTGTGCCAGGGCAGGCTCAGGCTGGAGATCAGGAAAGGCTCTTCCCCCAGAGGGTGCTGGGCACTGACCAGGCTCCCCAGGGAATGGACACGGCCCCAAGGCTGCCAGAGCTCCAGGAGCCTTTGGACAATGCTGCCAGGGATGCACAGGGTGGGATTGTTGGGGTGTCTGGGCAGGGCCAGGGGCTGCACTGGGTGGTCCTGGATGGTCCCTTCCAGCTCAGGAGATTCTGTGGTTCCACTGACAGTTTTTTGTCAAGTGTGGCATTACCTGGAATATTTCACTAGAATTCAGGATAACAGGATTAGTAGGATCACTTTTAGAATCTATTTCTAGGTGCTTGCACAGAGATAGAAGATGTGCAGATTTTGATGGATAAATCCAGTTTTCCTTTCTTTGATGGGTAAATCCAGTTTTTCCTTCCTACATACCCAGAATACGAATGTTTTTCCTTCTTCTGTGAAAGCCCAAGAAACCTGAGAGATCAAAAATTACTTTTTCCAAAACTCCTCAAAAATGAGGAAACTGACTTAAAATAATTAGATTTTTTCAGAGATTTTACCAAATATCCTTGAATTCTACAGATTTTTTTTTTTTACTTCTGTCCTCTTTCCCTCCTTCCTCCCCTGTGCCTGAGCCCTGCTGCCTTCATAAAGCAACTTCCCAGTAGCCACAAATACTCTCAAATTTCACTCCAAGCTGTTGGAAGTGTTTGCAGGGCTCCTGTTGACTCTGTGCTGGTGGTGGCAGCAGCCAGGCCCTGAGCAGGGAACGAGCAGCCTGTGAGCCCCACGCACCAGCTGGGGAGCAGCTTCTGTGGAGCCCGGGGAGGTCCTGAGTCCATCTGGGATGACGAGGCCAGACCATAAAAGCTCCCATCGTGGCTGCTGCTCAGCTCCCCCCTTGCCAGACACGTGGTTGCTCCTTCCTGCACCTCACGAATCCCCCAAGGGCAGGAGATGGGGACTGGGCCGGGATTTGCACATTTGGTTCAGTTAATATTGGTTTAATTAGCTGGAAACACAAAGGTTTGGGGGTTTTTTCCTGTCATTTTATGAACTTTCAGTGATGTTCTCAGTGGCACAGTTTGCTCACAGCTCTGTGAACTACAGGGAGGCATCTGGGGTGAGCAGTCAGGGCTTTCTCCTCCTGGATTGCACAGGGACCACCCCATTACAGTGCCAGGGAAAATCCTCCCACTGCTTGCAGCACCAGGTTTGGAGTCTGGGGTCATCCAGGAGAGCAGGACAGCCCAGCAGGGAACACATCCCATGGCTGCCAGCCGGGCTGACCACTCTGCCCCCAGCCTCTGCCTCAGCCCAGCCTGGTGCTCCCCTGGTTTCCTGAGCTGGACAGGCCTGTCCTGTCCATGGCTGACAAGCACTGCTGGTCACTCCAGCTCTTCTTGGATTTGACTCTTCCTGCAGCTCCCTGCTCCTGCCAAAGGGGCTCAAAGGCAGGGGCTCAGTGTCCTTTGCCCCTGCCTTTAGGTCATTTGATGGTCAAGGCTCCAAGGTTTTCATCCTTGCTCTCCACACCAACCCCACGGAAGTTTTAGGGAGAGTGGTGGGGTGCAGGTGACATCCCTTGGATCCAGTCTCTGGAACTGCCCCAAGCCCCCCTCTGCTCCTGCTGTGTGCTCTGGAGCCTCTGGCTGACCTCTCATGGGCTGTTTATTCCCAGAGCCAGCCTGATCCCTCCTTTCCTCCTGCTCAGGATGTCCCAGCTGGTCACACTTGTGGTGCAGAAGGGATTGGCAGTGCAGGGCAGAGGCCTGGGGCAGGATGCTTTCCCAGATGGAAATCCAGTCTCACAAGGCATCCCTGAGATGCAGAATGGAAAGTCCAGATACCTGATCCACTGCTGGTGGAAGTAGCAGCAGCAGGTATGGTGATTATTTTAATTTTAGCTATAATACAGAGATAATAGCAGCCTTCAGTCGGGGGGGTGCAGAGACCCCTCCTGCTGGGAGCCACGGGAATGGACCAGCCTCTGATGGGAGAAGGTTTATGAGGCACCAGCACAGAGCAGCTGTGGCTGCCCCATCCCTGGCAGTGTCCAAGGCCAGGCTGGACGAGGCTTGGAGCCATCTGGGATAGTGGAAGGGGGTGGGATGAGATGAGCTGTAAGGTCCCTTCCAACCCAAACCTTTCTGGGATTCTGTAAAGATAAAAACCCCACAAACGTGGCGAGCCCAGAGCAGTTTCTAAGCTCCCTCCACTCCACTGGAGGGACCATGGGAACTGCTCTTCCATGGAAGGATGATCAGCTGTTACAGATAAATTAAGCCCCTTAATCCCTTAAATGTCTTCAGGCTTTATCTTGAGATGGCATCTTGTGAATTTGTGCACTTTGGATCCCCCCTGAGCTGCTCTTGGGCAGTGCCAGGGCTGATGCTGCAGGTGAGAGGCAGGTGCCCAGTGTGACCATGGCCAGTTCCTGTCACCCAGGAGGACACGGCTGTGGCACTGGACAACCTCCGAGCCAGCCTGTGGACAGAGCATGACCCTGGACCACACTTTGCTTCTCTGCACGTGGTGTGTGGTTGTGTTTGAGAGTAGAGAGTCTGAAGCCACAGATTAGATTAAGATTATTTGTAAAGGCTTTTTTTTTTTCCATATGTTTGCCCTTGTGCTAGACAGCTGTGGGCAAAAGCCTGGCTAAGCTGCAAATCCCCTGCACAGCTGTGCAGGCTGATGTGCTGCTCCTGTCAGCCCAGGCATCCCTGCCATTCCCTCTGCCTGCTCAGGGCATCCTCCTTCCAGATGGAGCCAGCAGAGAGCAGAGCCTCCTGCTGAGCCTCCACTGTTCCCATGCCCTTGGTGCCCGCCCATGGGCTTGGAGCCCAGGTGTGCCCTGGGTGTGTTGAGATTCTTCCCCCAGAGGTGCTGGGCACTGACCAGGCTCCCCAGGGAATGGGCACGGCCCCAAGGCTGCCAGAGCTCCAGGAGCCTTTGGACAACGCTGCCAGGGATGCACAGGGTGGGATTGTTGGGGTGTCTGTGCAGGGCCAGGGGCTGCACTGGATGGTCCTGGGGGGTCCCTTCAAACTCAGAATATTNAGGGGCTGCATGGTCCTGGGGGGTCCCTTCAAACTCAGAATATTCCATGGTCCCTCAGGATATTCTCTGATTCTGTGATTTTGCAACCTGACTATGAAAGGAATTGATAGAACCACCAATCCCACCCTGTGCATCCCTGGCACTAGCGAGCAGATAACCAACGACACGGACGGTCTTATGTAGATGATAAAACCGACACTTTATTAATTTACAAAGGTGCTTATATACCTTAGCATGCTGGACTGACATAAGGTCATTGGTTCACTGACCAGCCACCCCCCAGAGGGATTGGCTGAACCCAGTAACTCTTACCTCATGTTTTCTTCTTTGGTCTCATAACAAGACCATAGTTTACAATACTTCTGAATTGCTTTCCTGCAGCCTCCTTGAGAAAGCCTTGCTTTCTCACAGACGCCTGTCAGGAAACTGAAATCCCTCTGCACCCAGGCCTGTAACATCCACACATCCCTGGGAGCATTGTCCAAAGGCTCCCGGAGCTCTGGCAGCCTTGGGGCCGTGCCCATTCCCTGATCACCGTGACAGGAGTTCTCCTGTGCCTGTTTGCAGATGCTCACGTGGAGTTGGATGAACTCCTGCCTCCTGCCCTGGTTTCTGGCATCTCTTCCTCTGAGCTTGCTGTGATTCCCCAGCGATGCTTTATCAGTTCCAAAACAGCTGCTTCAATAAAACCTTTGCTGAATGCCTGGGGTTGGACCCAGCTCAGGGCGCCGGTGCTGAGTTATGCTCTGGTTTAGAATTCAGGTGAAAGGAGAGTGAACACAACATACAAAACGTCAGTGAGACTGCTTGCCTACATTCATGGAATCGTTACGCTTGGAAAAGGCCTCCAAGATCATCAAGTCCAACCTTCAGCCGAATCCCACCATGGCCACTAATCCATGTCCCCAAGTGCCACTTCTGCTGGTTCCTTGAACATCTCCAGGGACTGGGACTCCACCACTGCCCTGGCTTTCCTCAGCCAAGTTCCTCTACTCATTTCTGTCCCGAACCAGCTGAGAATTCTCCAGAGGAATCACAAGCTCTTGTTAAAACACACAGGAGACTTTGGCAATTCCTGGCCCAGCCGTGGTGAGTCCTGAGCCTGGATCCCCCTTAGGCAGCACAGCCTTGCAGGAGAGGGGTTTTTTCGTCCCAAGGATTCTGAGAATGCTCTGTCTGTGGGGATTGGAAGGGCAGTAAAAGCATGGGTGACTGTGCCATGCTGGGATGTCACCTGGAGCCTTGGGGTGCCTCCAGCTCCTGTGTCCTGCCCAGGGGGAGTTTGCCAGGTGGGATTTGGGGAGACCAGAGCAGGGCCGAGAAACCTGCAGCGCCAGACCCTCCCTGGCCCCTCTCCCCCATCCTGCCTCTCCTCTGCATTTCCTCAGGGAAATACACCTCTAAATAACTGAGAACCCCCTTGACTGTCTGCCCAAAACTGTAGTGAAGGAGGCTCTATCTTCCACTGCACCATCTCAGACAAATCAATACTGTCTGGGCACTGGAGGTCCCAGGTAAATGAAGTGCTAATTATTAATTTAATAGAATAAAATCCTCTCAGGCTGTAAAGAGAAAGGCCACTCCCCCTCAAAGGTGAATATAGCAGAAAGATAGACTGGGAGATAATATATAATCAAATTGCAGGAGCATCTTAACAGAGTTTTCTCAAAAGGCTGAAGGCACCTCTCAGTCTTTTCTGTGCTTTGGGCCTGGTTGTGATTTCTTAGATCCAGCAGCTTCCTGTCAAAGCAAAAATTTATTGCATGGAGAACGTTGATAGCAAAAGTTCAAATGCTGCAGTCAAAATCTGTCTCCTTTTCTTGGAAAGCCCATGCAAAAAACCCCCCCCCACCACCAAAATTGCATAGAAACAAAACTAAGAAATGCATCATTTGGAGTAAGAAAATTAAAGCTAAAAGCTGTGGTTGTTCTGCATCTTAATCTAGATGCCCTGGCTAAGGTTTCCTTTTCCATTAGTGCATTATTTAGCAGCTAAAATGTAATAGAGGATGTGAGCTGACAGAGAGAGACTGTTCTGGAGTGGTTACAAGGCTGGGCTTCCTCCTGCTCCTGGGAGCTCACTCCAGGTTTAACGAATCGCCAGGAATTAGGGCTCCCCTGGGTGTGTGGGTGCAGAGGGTGAACGTGGGATTGGGTGGGAAGGGAGAGCCCAGACACCCCAGGGTATTTGGGCTGTGTCAGGTTGTCCAAAGGCTCCTGGAGCTCTGGCAGCCTTGGGGCCGTGCCCATTCCCTGGGGAGCCTGGTCAGTGCCCAGCACCCTCTGGGGGAAGAGCCTTTCCCTGATCTCCAGCCCGAGCCTGCCCTGGCACAGCTCCAGCTGTTCCCAGGTCCTGTCTCTTGTCACCAAGGAGAAGATCTCAGTGTCTGCCCCTCCTCTTCCCCAAGGAATTCCTCCTGTGGATGCCTGAGCTCCTTCTCTCCGTGCTGTGCCTCCCCTGGGAGCTGAGGCGTTCTGGAGATGATCCCAGGCCCAGGTGCCACCTCCCAAACAGGAGAATAAAGACGATGCTGCTCTGACCTGTGCTCTCCATGCTGGCGTGGCAGCACCAGGAGCAGCCTCCAGCCCTCACCATCACCCTGTGCCGTGCCTGGGGAGGGAGACTGGAGCTCCTACCCTGACGTTTTGTGCCTGGCACATTCCCAGCCAGCCCCAGAGCAGCGGGCTCCCTGCAATGTCTCGATGTGCTGGTAAACTGAGTCACCAGTGCCAAAACAGCACACCCGCTCCCCTTACTGGGCTCAACACCCAGGCAGGTGAAAGCTCCAAGAGCTCTTCCTGTGCCTGTTTATCCCCTGGAACCCCTATTCCCTGTCCTCTGGGCTCTGCCAGCACCGTCAGGCCAAAGGCACAGCCCTGGAGCAGTCGTGGGTATTGACGTGTCCTGATATTCATGGCTCCATAAAGCTGCTTTATGGTGATATAATAACCCTAAATATGGGATGTATTGGCAACAGAGAGTTAGCAATTCTAAGTGGCCCATCCTCAGTGAAATAAATGCCTCTCAGTTATCAATAGAGGAGCTTGATGGAGTCAAGTAAACAGCCACTTTTCAATATCTCTCTCTGCTGCAGCCTCCCAAGGTATCAATATATCTATTGGAGCCCTTTGTGAGCAGGACATAAATCCAGGCGTCTGTTTGCTGGGAACAAATGCTTTATTATTAGCAAATGGTGAAGCAGGGTCTGAGCACTTTGCTAACAAGTGCACGATCTGCAGCTCCACTGGCAGCTGTCTCCCAGCTCACAGCCAGCCCCTGCAGCGAGCACCTCGGTGGCAGTGACCAGCACCTCCCAGGGACTGACAGCCAAGCTTCCTCCTCCAGCTCCTGCTGCCCAGTCAGCTGCTCCAAATAAGGCCTGCAATTGCTCCAGGCCTGGCAGATGAGCACGGGGAAGAGATGGGCAATGCTCTCCACTCTGAGTGGCAGTGGAGCATTTTGACATCGTGCCAGAATTCCTGAAAAAGGAAGGGGGAAATCCATTTCCAATTTTTGTCCAGACAGTTTTTATCAGGAGTGAGTGGGGAGCTGCGTGTGCCAGGAGCTGTGAGGCTGGCAGGCTGCTCAGCACCCCTGTGAGGCAGGAACACGCTGGGAGATGTTCTGGATATGCTGCAGGGCTCTCCGAACTCCTGGTGCTCAGAGCCCACTTCAGGATGTGCTGCACTCTGGACACCTGGGAAACCCCAGGGATCACACATGGGACCACAATGAGCTGTCAGCAGCTTTGGGAACTACCCTGGCCCCACTGCTCCTTCCCAGGTGCCCTCAGCTCAGCCCTGTTTCAGCTGCAGGCAACAGGAAAACCCCCTCGGTCCTTCCCACCTCCCTGGGAAGGGGAACAGCCCCAGGGGGCTGCCACAAGGTCCTGCCAGTGGATGTTAAAGGAGGTTCCATCCTGGCTTTCTACTTTCTGAGGCATCACCGTCCTGGTCTGGGGGCCAACCCAGCCGTGAGCATCAGATATTCCATCCAATCTAAAAGGAAAAAGTGCTGCCACTGTGAGCTGAAGGGCTGGTGGGATGTTCAGCCCGACCTAAAGACTGCCCTGTCCTCCCCAGTGACACACGGACTGCAGGGCTGGCATTCCAGGGGTACTTCAGCAGTGTGGTTTGCAGAGCTCTGGTGTTCCCAGCAGCTCCTTGGGAGCACTGCAGAAGGCACCTACCACCCACTCCTCCCAGAGAACAGCAAACACGTCCAGATATTTGCAAGCTACAGTGGTAATGCTTTGGAACAGCTTTTCAAGTCAATTTTGGTAAAACTCTCAGTGATCTTCCTCACTCTGAAACTGCTTTACGTGTTTCAGAGCACTTTGTCACACACACACAGGAAGGTGCCCTTCAGAGATGGCTCCTCTTTGCTTACAGTGACATCAAATTGTCTGTATGATTCACAGACCCTCTGGAGCCTGAGGAGGAGCAGCCCCGAGGTCTGTCCAGACATCCAAAGTCCTTCCACACTCAAGCAGTGGTGCAGGAGCTTCCCAGCCTGCAGTTTTCCAGGGCACAGCCCTTCTCCATAAGGCATCTGTTGGAGCGGAGCAGAGCATGGCCCATGCAAGCTGCGGTGGGAGGTGGAGGAGTGTTCACATGGAGCCTCCTCCTGCTGCTTTGGTGGGAGCTCAGACAGCCACAGGGGAGACCAACCAGACACACGGACCTGGGGTCCTGCTGAGTCCCATTTCCCTGCCCTCTGCCAGTTTTGATGTGAGTTATTGCACATGAGGAGCTAAAGCAGGGTGGGACTGAGCCCCATCTGGCTCCTTCATGGGCTGTCCTTGACTCCCTGTCCTTGGGACTGCAGCCAAGGGGAAATGGAAGTGTCAGGAAAGGAAGAGGCAGGACTGTGAAAGGTGGGAAAGGCATTAAGGTGGGGGCATTAACCAAAGGGCCAACTGGGCTCTGGGTTTGGGAAAACACGAGAAGGAGGGATAAGGAATCCCTGTTGTCCTTGCCATGCCAGCATCACCTGCAGGGGCTGCCAGGGGCTGGTCTGCCCCACACCTGCCCTGTTCCTGCACTGCTCCCTGAGCATCATTCCTGCTCACTGGCAGAGATGGAGCTCCGACATGGCCTCAGCACCACGCCCCGTTCCACAGGGACAGCCCCTCCAGCCCTGCCCATCACCCCCAAGATGCCCAGGACAGCACCACATTTTCCACACTCTGCCTCCAGCCAATCTCCAAGCAAGTCCAAAGCTGCAGTGCTGGGCAAAAATGTCAGGCAGGAATTCCCCCATGGAAAGGGTGGTCAGGCCTTGGCAGGGGCTGCCCAGGGAGGTCTGGCGTCCCCATCCCTGGAGGTGCCCAAGGAAGGCCTGGACGTGGCACTCAGAGCTCTGGGCTGGGGACAGGGTGGGGATGGGGCACGGCTTGGACCCCTTGGGCTGGGAGGGCTTTTCCAGCCTCAGGGATCCTGGGATTCTGTGACTATAACCAAGGTGGTCATTTCCAGCAGACTCAGCCCCCCATCCTGCAGGTATCTCCCATGGAGAAAAGAAGCCAAATTTGCAGTTCCTGCAGCATGGAAATGCTCAGGGTAGTCTTGCCTGGCACCTACAGCTGTCTCAGCCTTCTGCTGGCTTTTCCTGATGTTCCCATCTTCTCATGGATCACACACAGAGTCCATGGCAGCAGCCCCATGCCAAGCTACCGACAGTGCTGCCCTTGGAAGGGGCAGAGGTGGCAGCAGAGCACAAAGTGGTGCCCTCTCCTCATCCCTCCATCCCTGAGATCCCGGCAGGCCCAGTGCAATTCCTGCCTTCCCTCATCCCTCCATCCCTGAGATCCCGGCAGGCCCAGTGCAATTCCTGGCTGCCCCCATCCCTCCATCCCTGAGACCCCGGCCAGCCCAATGCCATTCCTGGCTGCCCCCATCCCTCCATCCCTGAGATCCCAGCCAGCCCAGTGCAATTCCTGGCTGCCCCCATCCCTCCATCCCTGAGATCCCGGCCGGCCCAGCGCAGTTCCTGCCGTGGCCGCACAGATGGCGTCGGGCTGCGCGGCCGCGGAGCAGCGCGCTGGGCACGGCCGTGCGAGCGCGGCTCTGCAGGGGCAGCCAGCTCCGGGCACACAGAGATCTCCGTCCCAAAATGCCGTGTTTGGACGGTGGTCAGCGCTCGGTGGCTTGAGTGATTTCTCTCTGTTTAGTGCTCAGCTCTGTTGCGCTTAAAATCCACTTCAGCGCCGCCACCCAGCAGCATCTCCTGCTTTAAAATCCCTGTTTCCCCTAAAATCCCTGTTACGGGGGCTGTGGTGGGGGCCCCTGCGCCCTGCCTGAGATAGATGCAGTGGTGCATCCATGTGCAGCTCACACGAGGTGCCTGCACCGCTGCTCTCCCGCTCCCCGGGCCAGCACGGCCGGCTCCCAGCGCCCTGCCAGGCCCCGCGGTCCCTGCCAGCACCCCGAGGGCTGGCCCGCTGTTTCCTTGAAACTTGTCCTGTACTTTACTTTGAATGCAGCAGGGAGTCAGAATTACGCCCACTGTTCTCTTCTATTCTTGGCCCTCCGTTTCCCTCACCTCCCAACCAAAATCTGTTCGCCTTCTGAAAATGGCTTTTATTTTCTGACGGCGAGAAAGCAGCTCTCCCACGGGGGTTGTGGTGCCGTGGGCTGTCACACCCCGGCTCCGAGCGGCCCGGGGCAGGGGCTGCCCTTCCCCTCCCTGACCCCTCCCTCCAGCCACGCTCAAGTGCCAAGGGGCCGCTCTGCCTTGTGGCCGCAGTTCCGTGGCTCCTCCGCTCGCTGTTTGTTGCATTTGTCGCTAGATTTGTTGCCAGCGTTGCTAAATTTGCTGGGTTGTTGCTGGGAATTAGCGGTGTGTCCGTGTTTTCCTCCCTCGGTGCCTGGGAGTGCTGGGTGAGGCGGAACACACTGTTTGTCCCCTTTCCAAACGTCTCTGTCGAGTCAACAAGAACAGATTATTCATCTGCTGCAGGAGGCTAATTGCAAACAGTCAGAAAACAGAATATTATTTCATTGTACAGGAGCGGGCAGCTCTGGCTCTGCACCATATGGCAGCTCCGCTCCAGCACCAGCTCCCACCTGAGCACAGCCCTCATGCCAGCACCCTCTGATGGCTCCAGGGGTGCCCATCCCACAGGACACATTGCCCAGCAAGGCAGCAGCACAGCCCCATTATTCCCACTCCAAGGAGCACCTGCAATGCCAGAAAAGCCTCCAGCCCACACTAAGGCACATCTGTAACATCTGCACCTGCTCCCGAGAGCTTCTCAGCCTGCAGAGTGAGGAATCCTGAGGTGTTCTCCAGTGCTTTGAGGTCTCTGGAACAAAAACACCCAAACCAGCATCCCTGTGCTGCCCATCTCACAATCCTTAGCCAAGAGGCGGCACAGACAGCAGCACCCAGGAGCCAGGGCAAGCAGGAACCTCATGGAGGCAGCTGTGGAGACCCTCCAGGCCCGGAACGTGGCATGTTTGGCTGGGGATGTGGTCTGTGTGTCTCGTTCCCACAGCATCCTCCAGCATTCCTGGTGGGATCTCAGCTCTTAGGATGCACGGGGACATTTATGACATTTACCCTGGAGGAGCAGCATGGCCTGAGTGTCCTGAGTGCCTTCACCTGCTCAAGGACTGGCCAGCACAGCCTCGAGGAGCCCTGGTTCTGCAGGAGATGCGAACAAGGACATTGGATTCCCAGCTCAGTGCTGCTGCCAGGGCTCTAAATCAGCAGCTGCTTTGCAGAGTCAAGTTTTCAATGAGGAGCTGATTTCCATGGGACGCTGAGCCTTCCCACAGAGCTGCATTCTGTTTTCCTGCAGCCTTCTGTCTTTTCCTGAAAACTACTTGCTTTAGGAAACTACGTGGGCACTTGGTTTTTCCTGAGGCCACACTCTGCAGGAACAAGTTCTCAGTCACCCCTTCAGTGTCTCGGCTGCACTCTGGATGGGGGGATGATCGAGGGGCCCCCAGAGCAGTGGGCTCAGCAGGTGGCCGAATCACTGGAGGTCTTTTAGGCTCAGGCCACTGCCAAAATCACCACCTCCCTCTCACTGTATGCAGTGGGGTTTTGCCAAAATGCTCAATTCCATGACTTTCATTTCCCACTTCCCTGTGGAATGGGGTGCCCAAATGTTCACCTGCCCTTTGCCAGCAGAGCAAAGCCATCACCTTGACACTGACACTCCTAAAGCCTTCTTTAGGAGTGGTTGAACAGCATTGCCAATATTTTCTTTGGGTTATTTCTTAAAGCTGAAATACTGCTTGTAAAGCCCTGGAAATTTCAGCACACATCCCCTGAAAAACCTCCGTGGCCCAGGGCAGCAGTAATGCCACAGGAATTCCGTGGCTTGGTAATCAGTGTTAGCTGGGCTCCAACACCAGCAGCTCCAAAAGGCCAAACCCTGGCATTTGTTGGGATCATGGGAGTTTGGGACAATAATTGCCAAACTGGATCAAAGACAAATCCACCAGATTTGAGCTCACTGTCCAAGTATTTCTGCACTCCCCTGAATATAGAGCAAGTTTCCACTCAGAATAAAAGATTTGAAAAAGTCCAGCATGCCACAGGTTCTCTCCAGGTGATGTCTGGGGTCGTGTTTAATCTAAAACCTCCTTAGAGTGTGAGCAATTCCTTGTTTCTCAAATATTCTGCCCAGTTTGGCACTATCAGGAATGGAAAATTCTGCTCTGAACTTGGCCCTTCCCGTGCAGTTCTCCACGTTTTTTCAGGAAAGCACACACTAGAATTGTGTTTACTTATTGAATTCTAACTAAAGAAGAAAATATTGCCCCCACCTCTCTGTGAAACACCTGACTGTGCTCCAGCCCACTCTGCTGCTTTCCATGGTGAGGTTGAAGACTTATGACTCCACTCTGCTTTTCTACAAACTAAAGAGCCAAATTGTGGCTTCTGGAGATCCATGGGGCAGAACAACAAAGCTGCTTAAACCCGGCCCGTCCCAGCTGAAGATCCTGCCTGGGAGCACCCAGGAGCAGCTCAAGCCAATCTTTGCAGATAACTGAACAAATAATCACCGCTCTGCCCCAGCTTCCCATCGTGCACCCTTCCTCCAGCTCCATATGTTTCTCTTTTCCATGTACATTTTCCTGCTCTTTAGCCAGTTTCTCCAGCACCAATCCATGCCAAGTGCCAAACTCACCAGAATGCGTGCAGGGGCACAGGACACTGAATCCCTCACATCCCTGAATCCCTCACATCCCTGAATCTCTCATATCCCTCAGGCACAGCCTGCTCAGGGATCCCCTTGCCTGGGCTCAGGGGTGTTTGTCCAGGCAGATGTGCCCCAGGACAGCTCAGGCTGCTCTTGGGTATCTCATTCTTCTTCAGGGCCAATTTCTCCTCCTAAGGCTGTGTGGAAGATTTCCAAAGGATGGCTGGGCACAGTTCCTGGCGCCCCACTCAGCACCCAGCCCTTACCCAGGGATGCCATGCCATGGTGGGGCACATCTCCATGTCCCACATGTTCTGGTCCAGCTGGGAGTTGTTATCTGCCTCCAGCCTGCCCTGCTCTCTATCCCTGTGTGCTCTCCTTTCCCCCCATTCCCCATCGCACCTCTGCTTTTGTTCCTGCTCCAGGCTGGTTCCTTTTCCTCCATTTCTCTGATGATGGCAGCAAGGAGAGGAGAAGAGTCCAATTTTTGGCCCAGAATAGCCTTCCCCTCACTGCCTTTGGACAACCCATGGAGCTGGTCCATGTTTGGTAGCAAATCCCCTCAGCTGGGGGGGACAGGAGCTGGCCAAGCCCTGACAGGACACCCTTCTCTGTGTCACCATCACTGTGCACTGCTCAGGGTGTAGGAGCATCCCCGGAAATCTCTGCAGGCCCTGGAGATTTTCAAGTTAAGACATGAGCTAGAAGAGTAATCTGAAATGAATAATTTATTTTGGTGAATTTTCCTTCCCTCTGTTTACAGATTGTCTAGGAGCAGATTGCAGCTTTCGCACCTCAATTCATTATTGGAAACTATTTGCAGATAGTTCCTTGTCTGCAACTCATTTGCTAACTCTGTTGGGAGTACTGCAGCTCTGAAATCAGAGCTGTTGTGACTGGTCATGTGGTACTGCCACGCTCTCATTCCTCCATGAAATCTCGGTGACGTTCGGAATGGGGCTGGAAGGGCAGTGCTCCCAGTCACAAATTCGGGGCTCATTTGCTGCCAGTGCTGTCCAGTAGCTTTTCTGCAAGTCCCTACAACTGCTCCTGCCAGGACATCCAGCACCGTGGGGAGAGGAGTCAGCCTTGAAAAGAATGAGGAACTGGAAAACAACCAAGCAGCCAAACAAACACCAAAGCGAGGAGAAGAAGCCACGTCCCAGTAACTCAAGGCAAAGGAACCCTGTGCAGGAACGTCCATCCCAGATTCCCCCATGGGGACACTGTTGGCTTGGAGGAAAACACAAAGCTGACCCCACAAAGAACACAAGGACTACAGGCCACACCAGTGTGTCCTGCACCTGGGAACAGCAGAGGCCTTGGAATGCAGAGCTGGGAGCAGTTACAGGACCTGGAAGGTGACTCCAACTGGATCCTACTGGTGTGACTGGGACGGAGCTGCTGCTCTCAGGGCTTTTCCCACTCCTTGGGCTCTGTGCACAACACACGTGCTGGTGGTGCAGGGACACCCCAGAATGTGTGCAGACGTGGTCATCAGCTCTTACTGAAGGGCTCTGGGAGGGCTTTTCACCCCAAAGCCCTGCTGGGTTGGGGTTCTGTGTTCTTCTGGAGGCCCGGCACTCACACGGGTGGGGCTGAGAGCTGCCAGTGCAGAACTGGAGAGGCCACGGCGGTGCTGGGCTCCCCTGCAGGTGCCTGGGCTGGCCTGTGGGACACGCAGCCTTCCCAGGGCAGCCCAGCCTCCTTCACTCCTCGCTCCACACCCTCGGAATGCACAGGCTGCCCTGGCTCAGCTCCGTGGAGGAGCAGCTCTCACCGTTCAGTCCCTGCTCAGATTTTGCTCCCAGCCCCCCTGGCTCCCTCTGCACACACAGGATCCTGTGCTGGGTCGGGTCTGGATGCTGGGTGCCCCCCAAAGCTGCTTTATCAGTGCCCTCTGCAGCTGGGCAGGGGAGACAAAATACAGCAAGAGCTTCATGAGTTGAGATGAGCACCAGCAGAGATCCCTCCCTGATGAGACTGAACCTGGGGATATTCATTGAATTTATTACCAACAAAATCAAAGCAGAATAATGAAAAGTAAATTAACTCTTGAAACACTTTCCCCCCACCCCTGCCTTCTTCCAGGGCTCTCCCTCCTCCCTCCAAGCGGTGCAGGGAGATGGGAATGGGGGTTATGGTCAGGTTGTTTCATCACAGTTGTTTCTGGCCCTGCTTAGGGAGAGGAGTTGGAATTCTTCCCCTATTCCAGCATGGAGTCCCTGCTACAGGAGACAGTTCTCCAGGAACTTTTCCAATGGGAGTCCATCCCACAGGCAACAGTTCTCCACACACTGCTGCAGCCTGGGTCCCTCACAGGGTCACAAGTCCTGCCAGCAAACCTGCTCCAGCCTGGGCTTCTGTCTCCACAGGTCCAAAGTTCTGCCAGGACCCTGCTCCAGCAGGGGCCTCCCCCGGGCTCACAGCCTCTCTGGGGCATCCCCTGCTCCAGCCTGGGCTCCTCCAGGGGCTGCAGGGGCATCTCTGCCCCCCTGTGCCCTCCATGGGCTGCAGGGGCACAGCTGCCTCGCCAGGGGTTTCCCATGGAATCTCACGGCAATCGCAGCTCCAGTGCCTGGAGCAGCTCCTGGCCCTGCTCCTGCCCGGCCCTGGGATCTGCAGAGCTGCTCCTTCCCTCCCACCTTCTCACCCTGCTCTTCTCTGCTCACAATTACAGCCGGCCAATGAGGTTTTCTTCCTTCTCGAGTGTGTTATCCCAGAGCCACCTCCGTCCCTGCTGGGCTGGGCCCTGCGCAGGGCGGGTCCATCCTGGAGCTGGCTGGATTTGGCTCTGCTGGACACAGAGGAAGCTTCTGGCAGCTCCTCCCAGCAGCCACCCCTGCAGCCTCCCTGCTTCCAGAACCTGGCCATGCAAACCCAATGCACTCTCCTATCCGAGTGGTCCATGAGGCATGAATCCTGCCTAGTCCATCATTTGGAAGGAAAATCCCATCCTGCCCATAAATTCAGGAAACCAGTCCACTCTTGGAGCTGCTACTAAGGCCACACCTGGGATTCAGAGAGTTTCTCAGCAGAGCCTACAAGTACCCAGATCCACCATGGAGGGACCTCCTTGGAACCACGAATCTGGACAGGAAGTCCCTGAAGAACCCCTTAAGCCTTTGTGTTTCTGCTTCTGCAAAGACCATTTAACATCTCTGACTGAGCATTGCCTCCAGCTCGGGGGTCTCCAGCACAGGAAGGACCTGGAGCTGCTGGCGAGAGTCCAGAGGAGGCCATGGAGATGCTCCCAGGGCTGGAGCCCCTCTGCTCTGGAGCCGGGCTGGGAGAGCTGGGGGTGTTCACCTGGAGAGGAGAAGGCTCCAGGGAGAGCTCAGAGCCCCTTCCAGTGCCTATAGGGGCTCCAGGAGAGCTGGAGAGGGACCTGGGACAAGGGATGGAGGGACAGGACTCAGGGAATGGCTTCCCACTGCCAGAGGGCAGGGTTAGATGGGATATGGGGAAGGAATTGTTCCCTGGGAGGGAGGGGAGGCCCTGGCACAGGTTGCCCAGGGAAGCTGTGGCTGCCCCTGGATCCCTGGAAGTGTTCCAGGCCAGGTTGGACGGGGCTTGGAGCACCCTGGGATAGTGGAAGGTGTCCCTGCCCATGGCTGGGGGAGGAATCAGATGAGATTTAAGGTCTCTCCCAACCCAAACCATCTGGGGATTCTGTAACTGTTCCCAGTTTCTTCTCAGTCAGTGCAGGACGAGCTCAGGGCAGCTCCAAGCCAGGTGCCAGCTCCCATCCAGGTAAAATCTCCCCAAGGCTTGAAAGTGAGCAGCTTTCTGCAAGAGGCACCTGAATAAATCTGTGGCCCTTCCTGCAGAGCCCTGCGATGCTCTGAAGGATTCCTGGCGCATCCCAATCTCGGCAGCGCCGCCAGGACCAGGTGGAGCCTTTTCCGAGAGGGGATTGATGTGTCAGGCTGGAGCGAGTGCTGGGATGATTTACAGGAACAGCTCGTCCCAGCCGACCCCATTGCTCAGGCAGGAGAGGCCTGAGATCTGAGCGAAATCACGGAGCAGAAGCTGTGAGGGCCATAATTCACCTTCCCGGGAGAAGCAGCATCCATGGGGAATGGCTGGCTGTGCCGGGGGGGATGCACGGGCAGGGGGAAGCTTTTCTCACTCTGCCTTGCCCGCCCAGGCCCTGGTGCAGTTTTTTGTGGCCATAGGAGCAGAGCAGCCCGCAGAACAACACAGTCACTCAGTGCCTTTTCCTGAACTAATGAGATATGGTAATGAGCTGAGGCAGCTGGCAGAGATGGAGTGCCCTGCCTGCCGTGGTTCCAGCCAGGCAAAGCTCACACCAGGGCCCAGGATCAACCAGCAGCTCCCTGGCATGTCCTGTCTCACTGCAGAGGATCCAGGGGTGGCCAGCCATGCCTCAGCCCCCTGGTCACAGGGCTCTCCTCACGCTGCTGGTCTGGTACCCAGGGCACATCCGACTGCAGGGCAGAAACCAGACCTGACACATCACCTCTTGTGAGCTGGAAGGGACCCACAGGGATCACCCAGTGCAGCCCCTGGCCCTGCACAGACACCCCAACAAGCCCACCCTGTGCATCCCTGGCAGCGTTGTCCAAAGGCTCCTGGAGCTCTGGCAGCCTTGGGGCCGTGCCCATTCCCTGGGGAGCCTGGGCAGTGCCCAGCACCCTCTGGGGGAAGAGCCTTTCCTGATCTCCAGCCTGACCCTCCCTGGCACAGCTTCACGTCAACAGCTAATATATATTTTATATTTATATATATTTGATGTACAGGTAGGATGACCCAATCTCGCATTCACGGTACTCTGGTCTGCTGGAAGAGTCACTCTGCCAGCACAGAACTTCTCTGCCCACTGGTGTGCATCAGTTCAGGTCCTGAAAATGGAGCAGTAGCTACACTGGGAGTCTGGATAAACCCTGTCAGCACAGATCAGCCTCGTGTGCTCACCTGGCCGAGGAGCCCTGCTGAGGTAGAGCCTCCCCGTGCCTCCCAAACTGCAGGGGCTGTGTTCCAGCTGCTGGAAATGTCCAGAACAGAGCCTTGATCTTTGTGCCTGTCAACAGGCAGAAGGTGACAAACATAAACTTTGTCAATAGTCCCAGTGGTGGTGGAGCCCTTTTAATCTTGGATTTGAGAGTCTGCCCCATGGTGTGCCCATAAATGTCCCCAGAGCAGGTGGACACTACTTTAAAAGATCTTCTTAGGTCTCTGAAGGATGACTTGTGCAGGGGTCCAGAGGGATCATTACCTCCTGGAGAAGGTCACGTTCCCTGAGCTGCCCACACTCCCTGACTGCCCAGGCTGCCCCGTGTGCCCACCTCTGCTCCTGTCTCCTGCAAGCACAGGCAGTGCCAGAACCTGCCAGAGACACAAGAGTCCCAGAATGGTTTGGATCGGAAGGGACCTTAAGAGATCATCTTGTCCCAACTCCCCTTCCACCAGAAAGAGCAAAAATCCTGGCCTTTTGGTGGCCTTTTTCTGCCTCCTCACTCCCCTAGGAGAAGTTTTCAGATGCTCACAGCCGCATCAGACACAGGACACATGCAGCCACAAGGCCGTGGGGAAAAAAGGTGAAAAGCCTTTACTGGACCAGCACAAGCTACACTTTATTTAATACTGGGATTGAGGAGTCAGTTTCATTAGGCTCTATTAAAAAAAAACAGAGGTGGGTGTGAGCAGAGCAAAGGGCAAAGACTTCCCATTTGATGAGCCCTCTCTATTTCCCCACACCCACCTCTCTCCTCCACCTTCTCCTCAGTGCCCTCAGACCCAGGAAAGTGCCCCGAACACACTGGGGCCCCTGTGCTCACAAACCTGGGTTAAAGGCTGGCACTTTGCAGACAAGACTCCCAATCCAAAGGCAGGGAATTGATCTGAGTGTGATTAAGCACTAGGTAGGGACGAACATACATTTATCCAGTCAAAGCAAGGTGTCTCCATCGTGGTGAATGCTGGCTCCTCCCCAAGAGCTGCACTGAGTTACTCACGCTGCACTGCGAGCACCTCGGTTATCCCAGGAAATCTGCTGCTTGGGAGACCCCTCCTTCACCCAGTTCTTGCTGGACAACACCTTGACGTGTGGAGAAATGGGGAGCACAAATGTCCAACACGAGGCACACAGGGAGAGCCTGGACCTTGCAGCACAAGCTTGGAAGGGGAGCTGGCCCGAGGACACCCTGCACGCCAAGGTCATGGCCACCACGCTGCCTCATGGTGACCTCTGTATAGCAAATGCTGGGTCTTCAACCAGCCCAAAGAGGTGCAGGAATCTGCAGGAAAAGGCAGCCCCAGCCCTCCACAGATGTGCTCTCTCCATTTCAAGATTAACCTTTCAGAAATGTCAGCCAAACAGCCGCCGCCTCCCTGGTAGAACCTGTAATTTTCGGGCCTGTGACTAGAGCTTCAATTAACTCCTTCAGTGCTCCTGTTCACCTTCCAGCCCTCTCCCAGGAAATTCCAGCTCCAGGGTCCTTTTTTCTGCAGCTATTTTGATGCCCTGCACGTCGGTGACCTCTCTCTCCCGATGCACCACTTGGGATGGCAGAGCCAAAGGGCACTGCTGAAACAGGAGTGCTTGAAGGTGTGGTGAAAAGTGAGGGGCAGCACATTCCTAACCTGTGGTAGCTGGACTGCCACTGCAGAAATAGCAGGGCAGGGTAGGATCATCCTCCCTCCCGGAAGATGTCCATAAATCAACAACCGAGTGTGCTGCCGGCAGACTGCACAGGAATGTTCTTTTTCTCTTCCCAGACCTATCCTGGCATTCCCAGAAAACCTTTCTGTTCCTTCAAGGCAGACCTGCCATGGACTGGCTCAAACATCCAGGAGAGACCCAATGTCCCAGTTGTGTCCCATCTGAGGGCCCAGCCCGTGGGCACAGTGCTCCCTCAGCAGCACATTCGTGGGTAGGGTGCACAGGGCTCCTGGAAAACACAGGATGGGCAGGACACAGCCGGGAGCTGCCCTTGTGCAGGGCAGTAGAGGGAATAAAGGGGCCACGCAAGGCAGAAGGGGTAGAGAAGGTCAGTGGATCCCTGAGCAGGTCGGGGTGTGGGCTGGAGGTGTGGGAACCAAGAGGATTAGGGAATCATCCCTGCATCTTTGCATTCTGGAGAGACAGTGAGACAGTGGTCAGAGGGTCAGGAAGCCCCCTGCCCCCCTCCAGGTGCCATCTCCCCTCTCCAGAGGACTGGAGGAAGGGGCTGCAGGCATTAGGCTGAACAGAACTTTACTTCTGGACAGTTTGAGGGTGTCTGGGTAGTGCCAGCTCTCTTGGATCACTGGGATTCCAAAGGTCTAGTGGAAGGTGTCCCTGCCCATGGCAGGGGGCTTGGAACAAGATGATCTTTAAGGTCCCTTCTAACCCAAACCATCCTGTGATTCTGTCATTCTAATCCCAGCACCTTGGGCCAGCTGAGACTGTTTTCATAAATAAAGCCCACACATCCAGTGAGGACTTTGGTTGTGTTTCTTTTTTCCGTGGATGATTGTGGTGCCAGTGTGAAGCACCCCCACAGCCCTCTGGGGGAGGCTGCACAGGTTATTGTACATGGGGGAAACAGATCCTGGCTCACCTGGAGCAAAGCCTGCATGGAAAACTGCAAACTGGGTAGGCCTTGGAGAGGTGTGGTTGTGACACCAGCCCTGAGTGTGAGCTGCGAGAGATGGGCAATATTAGGGTGCCAAACCATAAGTGAGGAATGAATGTTCAACAGCATTTATACACCTGGGTGTACACAGGTGGAGATAAATACACACACTGAACACAGAATGCCAGAAAGGTTGGGTTGGAAAGGACCTTAAAGCCCATCCAATGCCACCCCTGCCATGGGCAGGGACACCTTCCACTATCCCAGGCAACTCCAAGCCCCGTCCAACCTGGCCTTGGACACTTCCAGGGATCCAGGCGCAGCCACAGCTTCCCTGGGCAACCTGTGCCAGGGCCTGCCCACCCTCACAGGGAACAATTCCTTCCCCATATCCCAGCTAACCCTGCCCTCTGGCGGCGTGAAGCCGTTCCTCCTTGTCCTGTCACTCCAGTTCCTGATGCAGGGTCCCTCCTCAGCTTCCTTGTAGCCCCTTCAGACGCCGGGAGGGGCTCTGAGGTCTCCACACACCCTCCTCCTCTCCTGGACAGCCCCGGCTCTCCCAGCCTGTTTCCACAGGCGAGCTGCTCCGGCCCCCTCACCAACTACATGGCCTCCTCCGGACTTGCTCCCACAGTTCCATGTCCTGTATGCTGGGGGCACCAGAACTGCACACAGTATTCCAAGTGGGATTTCACATGGATACGGACACATACACATATTAGACATAGGTCTGGTGGCAGCTGAACCTCTCAATGGCAGGGACAGAGCCACCATGTCTCCATGTTGTGGATGCTCAGCTTTCTCTGGCACCATTCTTCCCTCCTCCTTTCCCCACTGGGCAAATGAGTTCACTTAATAAAAATCCGTCTTTCCTCTTCCCAGGAGAGCTGCAGAAGGGATCTGCCTGTGCAGGGAGCCCTTGTCTGCTCCAGACCAGGGAAAGCTGCCGGAGGGCTCAGCAGGGTGGGAAGCTTCACCCTGCTTCATCTACAGTGGAACCCTCGTGCTCTTTGGGTAAACTGAGGCAAGCTGCGGTCCTTCCTGCCCAGGGGAGAGTGATCCCAAAGGGGCAGGGATGGCTTGTCGCCAGAGAGCTCAGACACAGGGAAGAGCTCTCTTTCGGACTGTGCCCAAGGCCCTCTCTGACATCTTTCCTCGGGGAAGGCAGCAGCTCCACGCCCTCAGAAGCAGAATCTGGTGAGGAAGAGGAGGCACCGCAGGTTCGCGTGTCTATCGCCGCCTCCCAGGTGCGCAGATCCAGAGCACGGGAAAAATCCGCCGAGGTCTCCAGTGCCTCCCGAGGGGCTCCGAGCCGTGGCCCCCGCGGACCCCGAGCCCGGGGCGGTGCGGGCGCAGCTGCGGCGGGAGGTGGGGAGGAGGGAGCGGGCCCGTGCCCGCCGCCGCCCGGGCGTCCCTCTCCGCCGCTTCCTTTAGGTGGCACCTCTCCTCCAGGAATGAGCCTCCCGGCCCCGCGCAGCCCTGCCCGGGCCGCGGCCGCGCACCGCGGGGGCTCCGCCGCGGAGCCGCCGCCGTCGGAGCGGCCCCTCCTCCCCCCCGCCCGCCCGTGCCCGGCTCCCCCGTCCTCCCGCTCACTCCTCCAGCCAGTAAATCCGATCTAGGCTGATTCCTCTCACGTCAAACCACATGATCCCATAAAACATTCATCGCCTCTCCATCCCCGCTCGCTCGCTGCTCGCTCCCGGGATACAGCGCAGCCGGCTCCGCTCCCCGCCGCGGGATCCGCCGCAGCCCCGGCCCCGTGCGTGCGGCGGGCGGGCGGGCGGAGGGAGGAGGAGGCAGGCAGGCAGGCAGGGAGGGGGAGCCTCGCCTGGATGCTGACTCCAGCTCGGGGGCTGCTCATTCCCCCGATGAGCGAGGGCGCCGGCACCGGGAGCGCCCCCCCCTCCCCGTGCGCCGCCGCTCCTCGCTCGGGCTGAAGTTTGGCACCGGGATCTGCCTCGCTTTCCTAAGGATTGTACCGCTGCCGCTCCACTTTGCGCCTCCAGACGTGCCTTCCCCGACCCCTAAGATGAAGAGGGCGATAGCTGAAGGTAGGTGCCCCCCGCTCCCCGCGGCACCGCCGCGGCTCCACGGGCAGGGCGCGGCGGCCCCGGCCCCAACTTCGCCCCGCGCCGGGAACTTCCCTCGCTGCAACTTTTTTTTCCCCGTGGCGTCTTCCGGAGCGGCCAGGTCCCACGAGGGGAAGAGGGGCCGGGGGCCGGGCCGGGAGCGGGCGCTCGGGCCGGGAGAGGCGGCGGAGAGGGCGCGGGGGGAGCGGGAGCGCCGCGGCTGCGGGAGCGGAGCGGAGGCGAGGCCGGAGGGGGAGCGAGCACCGGGCACGGCACGGCTGCAGCCGCGGAGCACGGCGGCGGGATGGAAGGAGGGCAGCGGGATGGAAGGGGAACAGCGGGCTGAGCCTCTCCAGCCGCCGCCCAGCCTCGCCTTGGCTCAGCTCGGCCTTGGGGTGACCGGGCGAAGTTGGTGCCTCCGGGGGAAGCGCATCCCGCGCTCCCCAGCCCGCATCCCGCGGCGGAGGGGGCCGGGACGGGCGGGACAGGAGATGGGGCAGCCCGGCTTCCCCCGCTCCCAGCCCGGCCGCCGCGGGAGCATCGGCCCCGCTCCCCGAGCCCGTCCCGCTTGCGGGTGTCTCAGAACGGGGAAGTTCGCGGAAGGTCCGGGCGCCCCGGAGGGACAGGGGGTCCCGGGGTGCGGTGGGGGCTCCCCGCAGAGCCCCTCCCTCATGGTCCCCCCCCCCCTTCGTCTCAGCCCGGTGCCCGGGAGCCAGAGGCTGGGAAGAGCTGGGGGTGCGGGGGCTGAACCCCCTTTCCTCTCGCTTTGCCGGGGAGAGGCACGGAGCTTGCAGCCCGGCACAGCCGGAGCTCTGCCTGAAAACAGCGCTTTTTCATCGACTTTGGTGACAATCTTTGCTTCCCGGCTCCCGGTGTGCGGGCTGGGGTTGGGCTGGGGCTGGGCTGGGCTGGCACAGGGGCCGGGGGCTGCGGCGGCGCTCGGAGCCCCCCGGTCCCGTCGTGCCTTGGCCGTCTGCGGTGGCTCCGGCTCGACCCGAAATGCAGCCCCACCGCGGGAGGGACATTTGCTCTCACAGGCAGGTTCAGAGCACTCGGAGAAGCGTGTGCCGCCCAGGTGTGTTTGCTGAGAACCCAGCCCATGGATTGCAGTTTTTAACTGGAGGGATCAGCCCATCGTGGGAGCTCCGGTGCTGGCCAGGCTGCTGGGCAAGGGAGATTTGGGCATGCGGAGCCTCTTGCTGCACGGAGCCTCTTCCCGGGTGTGCTGTCTCCAGCTTGCTTCCCATTCGCGTCAGTGACACAGATATAATTCTTTTTTCCTTTCTGTTTTGGAGGGCACTCCGGCTGATTTATTTGTGATGATCAAAGGACGTATCCGAGCTCTGATCCAAACAGCACACCGCCTCCCTTAGAGGCTTTTTGTCGATCTGAGATGTGAAATGGCCAATTTATTCCTGTTTGGGGAACACCTTGGAAGCAGGTTCCGGTGCCAGCTTCTCCCGCGGGCCCTTAGGGAATTCTGCAGTTTGAGCCTCCATTTGCGGCTCGCTGTGCCCGGCGCGGGGGTTACCCGTGGGTTTGGACCCGGCGGCTCCGTGCCCGTGCTCAGAGCGCCGGGGCCGAGCCGCTGCCGGGGCCCTTGGTGCCCGCGGTGCTGCGGGTGCCCGGCAGAGCCGTGCGGAGCGGCAGCCGGGGCTGGGTGTGGTACGGGCACCCCGCTCCCCTCTCCTCCCCGCCGCGATCCTGCTGCAGCACCGCGCTTTCTCCACACTGTGACATTCCCGGCTGCTCCCAGCACAATGTGGAGCAGCACAGAGGATAATGAAATAGAAAAACTGTGTTACAACGGCTTTATTTATAGAACAAGGCTTTGAGGGGCTTGGGCTTGAATTATTTTCTTTTTTCCTGCAGTTTATGAATTGCTCCTGTGAGAGGCTGGGTAGCCTGGATTGCTGGCAGGGCTGACTGTAAAGTCCTTATGAACCTTGGGAGATTATGTTTAGCTGAGTGACCATCCTGCTGTATCTGGACTACATTTCCCACTGTGGGCTGCCAGGATGCTTCAAGTGCCTTGTAAGCCAGAAATAGCCACCAGGGGCAGTTGGACAGGCAGAGCTTTCCCCGTTCTCAGCACTTGCTGCCTTATTAACACAATTCATTTTTACTGAAAAAGGGCTTTCCATGCTTATTCTATTTTTTTTTTAAACCCTGAATACAAAACCATGTAATATGAGAACCTACATCAACATCAGACTGCTTATTCACTGATGTGAGAGCAACTCTCTTTTTTTCTTGAGAGAAAACACCATTCATTGTATTATTTTGTATTCTCTGTCTTTATAATGTTAATTTAAAAAATTTTTTCAAGGGGCCGCTGCATTTTCTGGGCTTTGTTCCCCCTTCCCCACCAGGCAGCACAGATCTCAGACCTATATTCCATGGGCCCATCAAGGGGTGTGTTTGGAGAGGCTTTCTAAAAAGGAATATGCTCAAAAAGAAATTTTAGGGCAAAAATGTGGAGATGCTGTTGCACCACTCGGTGCCTGGGCATTGAACTGGTGCAGATGTCGTCGTTCCCTGCTGGATCTGTGGTGTTTTCCCAGACAAAGCTGGTCCAGAGGATGAGTTAATGAGAAGCAGTGAGGAAGTGCCAGCTGTGGGCTGTGGGCAGCACGTGCTGAGCCCCACTAGCACAGGGAGCTGAGCAAGCCGGGTCCCTTGATCATCAGCTCCATCCTGTGCTCTGGGCTTCGCTCGGGAAAACCTCCTGGGAGCCCGTTCTGTCCATGAAGGAGTGGTGGGAAGGAGCAGGCGTCACTGGTGGGAAGGAGCAAGGGCACAGTTGTTCCAAAACCTGTCTCCCTCTGCTTTCAGCTGCTCCTTGGAAGGAGAGGGCAGGGCAGTGGTTGCTGCTCCATCCACTCATCCTGGTGCCTCACTGTGGAGCTGGAAGCTGGCAGGGGACATGGGACACAGCTGTATCCCCCCACATTCCCTGTGCCAGGCAGTGCTCACTAACACAGGCCCTGTGCTGGGTGGTCTTCTCCTGACACCAACCATGGCTTTGGCCATTAAGCCTTGCCAAGGAATAAGCAAAATCTGCAAAATCCAGCAGCACATATGTGCATTTTCCACCTTTTTCATCTTGGAGGCAGCAAGGAGACTGGAGCTGGGGGCAGGGCAGGGGCAGGACGCTCCCCCTGCACACCCTGTGTGCTCAGTGCTGCTGCCTGTGGGCAGTGGTGCCTGCCCTGGGAAGGGCCGTGTCTTCCTTCCCTTCCCCTCTCCCGAGCTTTGTGGAAGGAGAGGGAAAATCAGTTGAGCCAGAGCCTCGGCACAAAGCAGGACAAGGAAGATTGCAAAGAGCTGAGCTCTAATCTCTGCTCTGAGCCTGCCCTCAGCTGCTGTGCCAGTGGCTCAGGCAGCTCAGCCCCGCCGTGCTGGGAGCCCATCCGGCTGGAAGGGCTGGAGCTGCAGCCTCGGGATTCACCCTGGAGGGAGAAGAAAGGAGTCGGTCTAATTAGGTGTGTGTCCTCTTCCCCTTGGATTTGCAATGCTTTCTGCTGCTGTCACCTTCATTAAGACAAATCTCCAAGTGCCAGGCTCCTCTTTTGATGTTCCTGAAGAGGTTTTCTTTCCATGCAGGAGGCACAGCCACGGTGGAATAGGTGGATTCTGCACCACTGCCCAGAGGTGTTGTGAGGGGCAGCATCTCAGTGTGGTGCCTGCAAGGGCTGGGAGTTACACTGGGGCTTGTCCCTGCTGTCCATGTGGAAAGCTCTGTGTCCTAGAGCCAGATGGATCTGTCTGGGATTTGTGGGTAATGGGGTTTCAGGGCTTCTCCATCACAGACACACGGAGGTGTGGGAGGGAGGAGTGAGGCTTGTGATACACAAAGCCCAGCCTCTCCTCCCCTTTCCTGCTGTGGTTGCAACTCCTGGAGGTTTCCAGAGGCTGAGGGAAAAGGGGACAATTGCACTGAAAAGTCTTAATCAGCTGAAAGAGGCAGAGGGTGGATCCTGCTGTGTTTGCGCAGAGATGCCGAAGCGATTCATGCAGAGTTTGCTAAAATATGCAAACTCACCCCAGCCCGTGCTGCTGTCTCACTGAGGCTGTTGGGACACACAGCGACGTGAGTTTGGGGTGGCTGATGTTCCGTTGTGGTGGTGTCCAGTGGGGATAGGTGGGCTCAGAGCAGGGTGGCACCCAGGTGTTCCCCACGGGGAGGTGCAGCTCACGGACAGGCCCCGCCTGTGTGGGCAGAACACATCTCGTGGTGTGGCACAGACTGGCCACGCTCACTTTGCTTCTAGAGAGCTCCCAGAATCAGGGCCTCTGGAGTCAGCTCTGGGCCCTGCTTCTGACTCCTTTGTATCCTTCACCAGGTCAATGCGCCTTTCTGTGGTGTAGTCTCAGCTTTTCCAGCCCTCTCCCTCGGTGAGTGATGCTGAGTTATCTCCCAGGGGGCCCAGAATGTGCTTCAATTCAGCCCAGAGCTGAAAGGTGGAGGTCTGTGCAGTCCCTGATCACTTCTTCAGCAGTGACACGGTGGCAGGTGACAAGACTGATGATGTTCTCCTGAGGGTGTTGCTGCATCCACAGCAGGTCTGTGTGTCTGGGCTGGCCCACCTTCCTCCCAGCCTTCACACTGGAGCTGATCAACAGCACCAGCAGATTTTACAGTGTTTGTTGTCCCTCTCCTGGAATCAGGGGATTAGAAAAGTGCTTGGGTTTTATTTTGTGTCCTTCCTGGTTGTCAAGGAAAGCAGAAGCACTCCACAAGCACGTGCAAAACATCAAGGAAGCAGGAAAACACTGCAGTGCTGTGATTTTTAATTCCGTTTCTTGAGAGCTTGGTAGTTTGAGGCGTCACCCTGATGACCATCAAGTAGCAGCCAGCCAGCAGTGCTGGGTCCTCTCTGCATGGGTCCGGCAGGGCAGGGTTACAGAATATTTGCTTTCATGAAATCATAGAATAGTTTGGAGGAATCATCTGTGTACACGTGGAGTACTTCTGGAGTGATCTAAAGAATCTCTTGCTCAAAGCACAGCTGATTTCAAAGCCAGCTCTGGTTGTTCACGGGCTTGTCCTGTCCAGGATGGATGTTTTTCCAAGGATGGAGATATCCTGCCCTCCATAGCTCAGATTTCTTGGCCTGTCTGGCCAGGGCTGCTGAAGAACTGGCCTGGGTCAGCACCACGAGTGGCCCTTGTCCCTTTGGTGTGGTCGGGGCACCCAGGTCTGTCCCTGGGCGTGGCAGGGGTGGGGCAGGAGTGATGGTGAACATTGTGCTGGGTCCCTGTGAGTTCAGAGCAGGTGTGAGGGAGGCACCAAGGAGGAGCTGAGAGTGGGGGTCACAGTCAGGGGCCCTGGCAGGGACACTCAGGATGGCAGCAGACACTTCAGACATTGTCCTGAGCCTGTGCTTGCTTTGCTGGCTGCACATGGGGATGGAGCCCCTGGACATGTTTGCTATGGAGCAGTTCCAGCTCCCCCAGCCTGGTGTCCCACATCGATGGTAATTAAAGCAGAGTTTCCCTGGAGCTCTTTAGTCCTCAGATGCACCCAGTGCTGGAAGCCTTCCCTGGCACCCTGCAGTGGCAGAGATCTCTCTGAGGACACCCTGAATGTGGCCAAATCCCAGAATCCTGGAGGTGCTGCTGGGAGGCTCCAGAACAGGGCTAATGCACATCAGATCAGGTCTGCCGTGGATTTCTCTATCCAAGGTTTGGACACCTCCAGTGATGGAGCCTTGCTGGCCTTTCCCAGTACTGGAGCTATTTAAAAGCTTTTCCTATGAACCTCCCAGGCTGCAGTTCTTGGCCATGGCTCCTTGCTGTGTCACGTGGGCACACAAAGATGTGTTTGGCTCCGTCCTTTCAACTGTCTTGGAGTAGCTGAAGGCTACAATTCACCTTCACCTTCTCTCTGCCAGACCCAGCCATCCCAGCTCCCTGTGCCTGACCCTGTAGGGTGTGCTGGGACATCTACGGAGGGAATTCTTCCCTATGGGGTGGGGAGGCCCTGGCACAGGGTGCCCAGAGAAGCTGTGGCTGCCCCATCCCTGGAAGTGCCCAAGGCCAGGTTGGACGGGACTTGGAGCACCCTGGGATAGTGGAAGGTGTCCCTGCCCATGGCAGGGGGTGGGATGGGGTGAGCTCTAAGGTCCCTTCCCACCCAAATATGGTTGTAATTTCATCATTCTGTGGTTCTGTGACATTCTATAGGCTCCTACCATCTCTGGTTATCCTGGGCTGTGCCAGCCCTGGGGTGGCAGCAGGCCCAGGGCAGGGCCCGTCCCCTGTGCTGGCACTGCTGGGGCACCTCCGGTGCTGGGGCAGCTCGGGGACCCTCAGGACAGGAGAGCCCTGGAGGGGCGGGAGCGGGTCCAGGGAAGGGAAGGGAGCTGGGAAGGGGCTGGAGCAGCAGGAGCGGCTGAGGGAGCTGGGAAAGGGGCTCAGCCTGGAGCCAAGGAGGCTCAGGGGGGCCCTTCTGGCTCTGCACAAGTCCCTGACAGGAGGCGGCAGCCAGGGGGGGTCGGGCTCTGCTCCCAGGGAACAGGGACAGGAGGAGAGGGAACGGCCTCAGGCTGTGCCAGGGGAGGGGCAGGGTGGATACTGGGAGAAAATTCTTCATGGAAAGGGTGGTCAGACACTGGCACAGACTGCCCAGGGCAGTGGTGGAGTCCCCATGCCTGGAAGTGTTCAAAAAATGCCTGGATGTGGCACCTGGAGATGTGGTTTAGTGACTGGACTCCATCATCTTAGAGGTCTTTTCCAAACAATTCTGTGATTCTCTGACCGAGCCCATCCTCCATTGGGACTTTTTGTCTTTCCCAAGTTAATTTTGGACTCAGAAAAGCACAAGTGGACAATATCCAGGTGCAGCCTCTGTCTGGAGAGGGGCAGTGACTGTCCCACTGTCCCACTCTCTGTCCATTCTCCTTGCCATACTTACAGTAGTGCAGTATATTTATATTTATGTTCCCCTTAGTGTCCACACAGCTCCCAGGCCCTTCACATCAAACCCTCCGTTTGCAGCCTGGTTTGGATTAATGGGATTATTCTGCCCCAGGTGCAGAGCCTGCTGCACTTCTTGTTCCGTTAATGATAACATCACTTCTTAATCCTGTTCCCTTTCACTCATTCAAAAAGCTCTGACATTTAGGTAACCTGCAGGTGCTTTGTCTCTTCATGGCACTGAAGAGTTATTTAGCAGAAACATTTGATGAAGTCCGGGATTCCCACCCTGCACTCCTCCAAAAGTTGTTCCCTGCGCTGCTGCCCCAGTTCCAGCCACAGAGCCAAGGACAAGGGCTTGACTTGGGCTCCTTCTTCCTTCCACCACCTGCATCCCGGGGGATCCCGATCCTTGTGTCCACTGGTGCTGGTTTTGCTGCTCACTTCTGAGCAAAAGCCTCCTTGTCCGGCATTCCTGTCCTTAATCCATGAGGGTCTGGAGAATCTTTATTGTCAGCTCTGCTTTGCTCCCCATCCACAGCTGCAGTTCCACACGGAGGTGAGAACAGGGGGATGGATGCAGCAGCAGAGGGAGGTTCACTGCCTGGATGGGAGTTTCCAGGCCAACCCAGCTCTGCTGCATCCCGTGGGAGCTGGACACATTCCCTCAGATGGCTCTGGGAATCCTGGTGCCTTTCCAGCAGTTGTGCTTTGTTTCATCTCTCTGTGCTTCACCTTCGGCTGGAAACAAAGGAATGTTTGCATTCACATGTGATCCTTCCTTTGCTTCCCTGAGTGCACAGGATAATTACAGTGCCTTGCATGGACTTGTACTAATTGATCAGTTATTAGTGATAATTATAATTTCCATGGTGATTTAGGAAGGGGCAGAAGTGATGCTCTAATAAAACAGTCCAGAATCACTTGTGATGTGTCACATCTTCTCCTGTGAGCTGCTCATGGGGGAAACGGGTTAACTTTTATTTTTTTGTTAAAAACCAATCTTTTGCAAGAACCATCTGGCTGCTAAATTCTTCTCCTGAAGCTGTGCGGTTTGCTGGGAGTTCATTTGCGTCTTTAGCTACTAAAGAGGAAGTAAAAGTGACTGATTAGTCTAAGACTGGGACCATTCACATCAAAGTGACAGATTTTGCGAGCTGGATTTGGGAAAGTGTTTAAAACTGGTGTGTTTTCATTAAATTTTGAAGAGTGTGGGCAGAACTGTGCTCTCGGCGCTCCAGCTCAGCTCTCAGCTCTGCACCCTGTGCTGTTCTGTCACAGTGACTTGTGGGGCTGTTAAAATTTCCGTGTGCTTGTTTGATGGCTTTAAATATTGATTTTAATTGTGCGTCTTTCTTAGGGCCGTGAGTGATGGTCAGAGCTGTGGACAATAACCTGTGAGCACAACACAGCCACGTGCATCAGGAGATGGGAACCCAGCCTGGGGCCTAAGCAGAAGGGAGGGGCAGGAAAGGGGAATATCTTTGAAAGCCCCAAATTCAGCTTTCCCTGCTCTCATGGGGGCTTTGTCAGGGATGTGCCATGAGCTGCTGGGCAAGGTGGGCTTTCAGAAGCTGTGTGTGGGTGGCTGGGAGGGCTCCTCCCCTGGCCAGAGGTGCCTTTGGAAATCCTAAGAGCAGATACTGAGTTTGTGAACGTGGGGTTTGTCCCTGCAGAGAAAGAATGGTCACCTGAGAGCCACTGGGACCCGTGGGACTTGCACAGGGACCTGGAGGGACAGGACAAGGGGGAAAGGCTTTGAACTGACAGAGAGAACGTTAAGGTTGGATATCAGGAAAAATTGTTCCCTGTGAGGGGGGTGAGGCCCTGGCACAGGTTGCCCAGAGAAGCTGTGGCTGCTCCATCCCTGGCAGTGTCCAAGGCCAGGTTGGACGGGGCTTGGAGCACCCTGGGATAGTGGGAGGTGTCCCTGCCCATGGCAGGAGGTGGGGTGAGATGAGCTTTAAGGTCCCTTCCATCCCCAATCAGTGTGGGATTCTGTGATTGCACATCCCCATGGCAGCAGGCATGTTTTGAGGACAGTGGGAGTTGTGACGGGAGCAAATCCCTCTCCCTGGGCACAGGTTCCTTCCCAAGCACACACACAGCGTGGATCTGGCCGTGATTAATGCTTTCCATGCCCGTGCAAACATGGTTAGCATTGGCTTTACACTAGAGGGCTGTCTGTCCCTTTCCCTTTGGAGAAAAGGCTGGAGTCGGTGTGCCGGGAATGTTCGGATTCAGTGTCCCTCCGTGTGCCAGCAGCCGGTCCTGTCGGGCAGGTACCGTGCCGCAGGCTGCTGTCTGCTGCCCAGCTCCGCTGGCTGTGCTGCTCAGAACATCCCTGTCCCGGCTGGAGGCACTTTGGAGCTGTTTGCTGGGGGAAGTGAAGCTCTCTGGCTGTGCCCCTCCCCGGCTCAGCTGCCCTTCTGCAGGAAGCAGCACTTTCCAACCAGCCATGGTCTTCCAGCCCTCCGCCTTCTCCAGGCCCCTTTTGCTGTCGGGATCACAGCACTGGGTGTTATCACAGGGATGCTCTGGTGTCCAGGAGTTCCTGCGCTTGTGAGGATCTGCAGTGCTGAACACCTGCACATCCAGCTGTGGAGTGACTCGGACTGGAGGTGCTTTGGAAATGGCTCCTGGGGGCTGGAGGAGGGTTTTTGGTGTCCCAGGGCTGAAAGAGATTTGGCAGCTTCTGTCTGAAAGTTCCCCTGGGATGGCTCCCCTGGCTCTCCTGCAACAGCAGGGCTGGGACCTCTGTGGGGCCACCATGGAGCTCAGCTGCTTTGGGTCACTGGTATCACGGGTTTGATGGAATCACAGAATGTCCTGGGCTGGAAGGGACCCACAGGGATCACCAGCCCAGCTCCTGGCCCTGCACAGACACCCCAACAATCCCACCCTGTGCATCCCTGGCAGCGTTGTCCAAAGGCTCCTGGAGCTCTGGCAGCCTTGGGGCCGTGCCCATTCCCTGGGGAGCCCGGTCAGTGCCCAGCACCCTCTGGGGGAAGAGCCTTTCCCTGATCTCCATNCCTGATCTCCGTTCCAAACCTCTCCTAGCACAACTTCCTGCTGGTTTAATTTAATTGATTTAGTTCTGTCCTCACTCACCGTCACCTAAACTGACTTTAACTCAGGTAGCGGTGGAAGTAGCTGAGCTTTGCCTTTGCCTATGAGACCTGGTTTGAATTCAGGCCTGTCCTTAAACCAGGGTGCCAGCCTGGAAAATTCCAGCCCCAAGCACAAGCCCCTCAGTGACTCCCATGTGCATCATGCCAGCTGCATACGTGGAACTTTTTTTCCTGTTCCTGGAGGCCTGAGCAGTCAAGGTTTGGGTCCGTTTGGGCAAAAGTGGTGATAATTGAGAGCAGCCAAGTCCCCGGACCTGCCTAACGAGGGTCTGCTTCAGGTAGCAGGGCAGGGGGGAGTGGGGGAATGTGGTGGGACGGCCAGGAGCGAGCAGGGGGGAGGCACTGGTTGGTACTGGGCACACTCTGGGGCTGTGTCTGGCACACACTGAAGTGCAGACATTGGTCCTGTGTTGATTTCTGAAGTCCAGGCACTTCTCTGCCTCCCTCCATTTGCCCCTAATGTGTCCTGAAGGAAGGGGGTCAGTGGTGGTCCTGACAGTGTGAGTGGTGGCACTGACCCCAGTGAGGGATGTGGGGACACTGCTGGGCATGAGGGAGATGGACATGGAGGTGTTGGACCTGGCTGGGCCAGGAGGAGGAGGAGGAGGAGCAGTGGGAGCAGCCGGGATCTGCTGTCACCTGAGCTCAGGGCAGCGATGTCCCCGGGCTGGGGGTCCCAGGGGGGCCCGACTGCTGCTCCAGAGTCACCTGCTGCAGGCAACACTGCCTTGCTGGCCCTGTCCCTGTCACCCTGGCAGAGCTGGGAGCTGTGGGCAGGCAGGGCACACCCATCCCTCCTGGCACACAGCTGCTGCTCCCTGCCCATGTGCCAGCCGGGCAGGGCGGGTCAGGAGGCATGGAATCCTGGAATGGTTTGGGTTGAAAGGGACCCTAAAGCTCACCTCATTCCACCCCCTGCCATGGGCAGGGACACCTTCCACTATTCCAGGTTGCTCCAAGCCCCGTCCAGCCTGGCCTTGGGCACTTCCAGGGAAATGTCAGCTGCCCAGGCTGGGTTCATGGGCTGCACCGCTCACCCCAGCCCTGCTCCCCCACATTTGCCCTCCTCTGTGCAGACCAAGAGCTGCTGAATCCCTCACTTGGCTGGTTCCATGTCTATAAAATGGATTTTATCCCTTCTGGGTGAGAAGCAGAGGGATTCTGCCATCGCAGCTTGCCTGGGCATTGTGGGGTGGGCAGGCTCAGCTCCTGCAGGCCCTGATGTGTCAGGTTGAAACCTCGATTTCTGACATCGTGTGGTGAAGTGAGAGGAGACTTCAGCTGGGCTTGGAGGCAGAGCCTGGCTGAGGGGCTGTGGCTTGATCCTCAGCCTGGGAAAGGTGACATCCCTGGGTTTGATGTTTCCCACAAGACTGAAGAGCCAATTCTCCCAGGCTTTTCAGCAAGGGCCAGTTCTAGCATGATACAAATTCTGCTGGTGAGGTGCTGAGGGCAAGGCAGGGTCTAGAAATCAGCCAGTGGTTGTTTAAACGCCAACCCCACTATTCCAGCACTACTCCTGTTTTGCTGAGGCTGCATCCTCTGCTGTGTGCCCAGGGAGGGGCTCTGTGTGGGGCTGGGGGTGCTGCTGGCCCAGTGCCGTGTCCCAGTCGTGTCCCCTTCTCTCCCAGGCCGGGAGGGAGCTCCCAGGGAGCAGCACAGCCAAAGGAGACATTTCTACAAGTGGCACAATAAATGACTGGAGCTGCCTCCTGGGAGCCAGCCCAGAACAGCCTTTACTTGGCCATGGCTTTTCAGTGGGAAATGCTTTCTTTTTCGCTGTGTTTATTTTTGGCTTTCCTAGAGTTTTGCAAGGCTTACAATTAATCCTGAGATTCTGGGTGGCCAGCAGGGCTGTGGGGACAAAGTCTGCCTCAGAACATTTTGTTTGGTCATTCCCTGAGGACCTTGGATTTACTAGGAGCTTGGAATAGCTTAACCTGGGGCACATGCACACAGTGCTTTGGATGGAGGAACAACTGGTCTGGTGGAAGGTGTCCCTGCCCAGGGCAGGAGGGTTGGAATGGAATGATCTTAGGTACCTTCCAAGCCAAACCATTCTGTGACTCTGTGATTCTGTGACTTTGTGACTCTGTGACTCTATGATTCTGTGATTCTGTGATTCCGTGATTCTGTAACTGTGACTTTGTGACTCTGTGACTCTGTGACACTGTGACTGACTCTGTGACTGTGATTCTGTGATTCTGATTCTGTGACTGTGATTCTGTGATTCTGTGATTCTGTGCCTCTGTGATTCTGTGCCTCTGTGACTCTCTGTGACTCTGTGACTGTGATTCTGTGACTCTGATTCTGTGACTCCTTATGACTCTGTGATTCTGTGATTCTGTGACTCCATGACNATTCTGTGACTCCTTATGACTCTGTGATTCTGTGATTCTGTGACTCCATGACTCTGTGATTCTGTGACTATGACTCTGTGATTCTATGATTCTATGTTTCAGTGATTCCCCATTCCATGATTCTGTGATTTTATGATTCCACGGTTCTGTGACTGTGATTCTGCAGCCTGCACAGGGAAGGGAGTGGAGAAGTCACTTGGCACTCTCTCATCACAGGGAATTTGCTCTCCCCTGGCAGAGGCAGCTGCTGCTGTGTAGCTGCTGGGAGGTGGCACATGGGGAAGGGGACCAAATGCGTGTCACTGGTGCAAGAGCTGGTGGCATCTTGGCAGGGGGGTGTTGTACCTGGGTCAGAGCTGGGCCTGCCCCTGGCCCAGGGGCACCTGACTTGTTCTTACCCAAGCAGAGACAGACAGGACCAGAGGATGGCTTTAAACTAAGAGAGAGACTGAGATCAGATGTTACAGAATTCCTCCCTGTGAGGGTGGGGAGGCCCTGGCACAGGGTGCCCAGAGAAGCTGTGGCTGTCCCTGGATCCCTGGAAGTGTCCAGGGCCAGGTTGGACAGGGCTTGGAGCAACCTGGGGCAGTGGAAGGTGTCCCTGCCCACGGGGGCAGAAGGAAATGGGCTTTAAGGTCCCTCCCAACCCAAACCAGTCCATATTCTGTGATTCTCTGATTCTATTTTATTGTCTATTTTAGTGTCTGATTTTATTGTCATGAGCACCCCGCAGCACAGCCTGTGCCTGTCCAGCCTTGCTGCCTGCACAGCTTTGTGTGAAATGTCTTGGGATTGAGCCCTGCTGGATGGGCTGCAGGACTGGCAGGAGCTGTGCTGGGATCCCCAGGACTCCCTGCACTGCATGGGCTCTGCCTCTGCTGCTGGGTGGGGATCCCAATCCTCTGACACATTCCGTGCCTGCCGTTTGAGCTCGTCCCATTGGCAAATGCCCAGTGGGTACCAGCCAAAGGAGCTCCCCGTGAGCTCTGCACTCTCCTCCCTTCTCTTGCTGCAGCTGGGATGGACCCTCTGGAAGTGTTGGAGCTCTCTTGGTTTTACCTGGGTTTCTGAGTCTTTCTAATTTGCTCCTTTCTTCCTAAAATTAAGGCTTCACTGTGTCCCATCTGAGCACGACTCCCTTGCCATGACATTTGTGCCCTGAGTCCTGCTCCTGAAGCCTCCCTGTAAGGCTCAGTGTGGGAAAACTGATGTCAAAGCTCCTAAAGACTCTGTGGGATGAGTCTGGGGGTTGTCCCACTCCCTGTGCTGGTGGGAGGTGTTTGCAGTGGGGCTGTGGTGGCACTGGGGCCACTGGGATGGGTGGGAGGCCCAGCTCGGCTGTCAGGACACTGATTTAGTGAGTGACATAGAGAGGCCCCGGGCCAGCAGCCCCCACCCATCAGCCCTGTGTGTGACTGAGCACGAGGCCCCTCCTCATAAATCCCTGCCAGCTTACCCCAGCCTTCCTGCCCGGAGGAGAGGTGACGTGGGAATGTCTGAGTCCCCCCTGCTGTCCCCACAGGCCCATGCTCATGAGCCCTGGTGCCCTGTGGCACTGCAGGTACCAGGCCAGCTGCTCCAAACCAGGGGATGCAGCCAAAAAAAGACCCAGGAGCCCTCCCTGCTTGCAGGGCTGGGGCAGAGCTGGGCTCTCTAATCCAGAGAGATCCTGCGAATTAAAGGAATGAGCCCAACACTTGGCACTGGGAGAGGTGGGAAGTGATAATGGGAGGCAGGGCTTTAATGGCACAGGAATCTCTCACTGTGGTGGGAGCCAGAGGAACCTCGCTGTGAGTGTCAAAATGCAGAGAGGAGCAGGATTTGCACGGGATTTGCATGAACGGGGTTTGCAAGGGCACCCCAACAGCTCCTGGGAAGGAGCCCTGCCCCACTTTGGGGTCACCCAGCCAGAGAAGCTCCTACGACCCCCAGCTGCCCCTCCTGCCTCCCCACACCCCTCGTGCTTGGAAGGATGGCGTGATGGGTACAATCCCCCCTCAGGCCAGGGGCGCGCCCAGGCAGGCCTGATGGATCCTGGTGCTGTGCGTGGCTGCAAGGCCCAGATCACGGAGCAGGGACGTGCCTGGGAGTGTGACACGGTGCCACACGCCTGGGGCTGGGGGACAGGGGCCACACGAGTGCTTGGGCAAGCAGGCAGGGCATGGGAGGGCTGCACGAGGGGCTGTCCTTGACCTGTCATGGGATGGGGGAAAATCAGCTTGGGAAGGGGAATGGGCCATGGCTTGTTTGTCACCCAAAGGGGGCTGGAAAATCAGACACAGATAAAAACAATGAAACAAATGGCTGTGCTGAGCACAGGGTGAGGACAGGCTCTGCCAGGCGCCTGGGCTGTGGTCAGCAGTGCACGGGCATTGTGTGGGCTCACGGGTTGGCAGCTGGTCAGGCAACAGGCTCAGCACTGAGGAAGGCCTGTGCTCCCTGTCCTGTCTCCTCTGCCTCTCCCTCTCCCTCTCCTGTCCTCTCCTGCACAGTGCTCCAGGGGCGTTGGGATCCTGGTGCACACCTTGCTGTGGGGCTCTGGCAGCCGGAATGGGAGGATGTGGGGAGGGGGATAAAAACTGGGTGAGGAGGAAATGGAGGGTGTGGATGTAAACCTGTAAACATCCCTTGGAGAGTTATGGTTCCTTCCACCCCCTTCTCTCCCAGAAGCCCTGAAATGATGAGGACACACCGAGAGCTGGATGTGAACAGGGCTCACAGGGGCTGGAGCTGGCAAAGGGAGATGGGAAAGAGGGCTTGGTGTCCAGGAGACAGGGGCGTGACAGATGGCACAGGAGAGTGTTCTGGCAGCAGGACAGGCCTCCTGAGCACAAAGGCCACAGAACAGGCAGCAAGGGCCACATATTGATATTCTCAGGAATCCATCCAGCATCCACAGGCTCTCCCACCTCTGGCAGGGGTGCAGGAGAGCTGAGGCTTGGAGAGAGCCCTGCTGCCTCTACAGGCAAGTGCAAGGAGGGGTCACCACCAGTGCCCTCCAGAGCAGCTCCTCCTGGAAAACCAGAGCTGGTGCCCCCAGCCTCACACTGCCCCTCTCAGGACCCTCTTTCTCCTCACCTGACAGTTCTGGGCTCACGGACAGCCCCAAACCTGCTCCCTCTCAAGCATTGCCACTTGGTTGGTGTTCCAGAGGAGTTTCCCAAGGAGGTGAGACAGAGAATGGTGATTCCTCAGAGCACAGCACAAACACCTGGAGGAGCAGGCAAGGCTTGGGAAGCACAAGGTAATAGATAATGATGGATCTGGAATGCACTTCTAACAGTGTGGTGGTACCAAAGGGTTGAAGGACGGACTTGGTGAACTTGGAGGTTTTTCCCAACCTCAGTGATCCCATGATTCCGTGACTGGTGCTGAGCTGGGGGTCCTGTGCCCACCCTGCAGGGAGACCCTCTGTCCCTCCTACCGCATGAGCTGCCCAGGGGGCTCTCCCTGTGTTTTAGGAGCTCATGGGGAGCCTGAGTCCTGTCCCAAGGAGAGCCCTCCCTGCTTTGCCAACCCTTCCCACCCTTCCCTGCTGGGAGATTCAGCCGTGGCTGCTTCATTTGGATTTGTAGCCACTCCATTAAAAGGATTTAGTGGGAGCACTGTGCTGAGTCTGTGGCCTCTGGAGCTCCTCTGTGGAGGTTTCTGTGGCCTCCCTGGACACACTGGAGTGCTGCAGGCCCAGGGAAGCAGATGTTGTGCTGGTTAAATGCAGAGTGGCTCCATGGCCCTTCCCAGGGTGCATCCATGCTGTCCCTCACAAGGGATGAAGGGGATGGTGGTGGCTTCCTCCTCCATGCCCTGGGTTGCTCTACAGAGGCAGGGCCAAAACTTCGTCCCTTCCACTGCTCATGGTCCTTTGGTTTGCTGCCAATCAGAACTAAAGGCCACTGCAGAGAATCACAGAATCCTGGGATCATTAAGGCTGGAAAAGCTCTCCAAGCTCATCAAGCCCAGCCTTTGACCAATACCCCCATGGCCACTAAGCCATATTGTGAAGTGCCACATCTACTCATTTTTTTAACAACTCCAGAGCTGGTGGCTCCAGCACTGCCCTGGGCAGCCTGTGCCAGGGCTTAGCCACTGTTTCAGTGAAGCAACTTTTCCTTATTTCCAACTTGAACCTCCCCTGGTGCAACTTGAGGCCATTTCCCCTTTCCCACTTCCCTGGGAAGGTTCATGGTGCCACCTGGAAAGGTCCCTGAGCCCTGGAGGCACGGGGTGTTGGTGCTCCCCGTGCCCCAGGTTGGCAGCAGTTCCTCCTGGATGCCTGTCTGGCTCTTTGGAGCAGCACCAGGGAATATGCAAATCTAACCTTTGAATTTCCTGTGCTGTTCTTTTCCTGAGAAATGTCACTGGGGGCACCAAGCTGGGATCACCTGCTCCTGGGAGCAGAGGGGGTGAGCATCAGTGGCATGTGCCCAGCTCCTGGGGATGATCCAGCTGTCTCAGCATGGAGCTGGGCCCTCCTGGGAGCCTTTAGTGCTCTGGGAGCTCCAGGCGCTCCTGAGCTCTGCCTTGTTGTGAACAGCGGATGGGATGGGATGGGATGGGATGGGAGGGGATGGGAGGGGATGGGAGGGGATGGGAGGGGACGGGTGGAACATGTTCTGGTGACTGGAGCTGGCTCCTGAGTGGCAGAGGGAGGGTTTTGTCCCTTGTGTCCCCATGGCCAGGGGACGTGGCAGCAGTGACACATCTCCTGGAGCTGAGACAGGCTTGGGAGCCAGCAGCATGCCGGGGAGAGCTCCTGTGCTCCAGGGGTGGGCCCAGAGGGTGCTGCTGTGGCAGGAGGGAGCTCCCCATTCACTTGAAAAGAGGAGAGGAATCCCAGCTGGCAGAGCTGGCAGTGACTGACAGGACCATCCCAGCTCACACCAGACCAAGATGAAGGGTTGAGTTTCCAGGCTGCCCCTGGGAGGGACCTGTGGCACAAACAAAAGGTGTGGTCACACTGGGGGCAGGGGGGACCGTGGGAAGGAGATGAATTCCAGCACAGGAATAACCAAAGACTTTATCAACATCCCTGGAGGGCTTTTCCCTGGTTGCTGGATCATCCAATGGCAAAGCCTTTCCTGCCACATCAGCTCCATGGCTTTTGGCAGCTCCTGCACGGTGGATGTGCTGATCTCTGCAGCATTTCCACCTTGCTCATGGAATAATTCCATGATTCCATTGAGGAGCAGCTGAGGGAGCTGGGAAAGGGGCTCAGCCTGGAGCAAAGGAGGCTCAGGGGGGCCCTTCTGGCTCGGCACAAGTCCCTGACAGGAGGGGGCAGCCAGGGGGGGTCGGGCTCTGCTCCCAGGGAACAGGGACAGGAGGAGAGGGAATGGCCTCAAGTTGTTCCAGGGAAGGTTAGATTGGATATGAGGGGAAATTTCTTCCCTGAAGGAGTGTTTAGGCATTGGCACAGCTGCCCAGGGCAGTGTTGGAGTACCCCTCCCTGACAGTGCTCAAAAAGCATTTGGATGTGGCACTGGGGACAGGGGTTAGTGGTGACCATGGTGCTGCTGGGCTGAGGGTTGGACCCGATGATCTCAGAGGATTTTTCCAACCCAGGCCATTCCGTGATTCCCTGTGGGCTGTGCCAGCTCCAGCTGTGGCTCTGGGCAGGCAGAGCACACCTGGAGAGCCCTGTGAGCAGCTCGGGGTGGGCGGCCCTGGAGCTGTGTCCTCTGCAGAGTCACAGCTGCCAGTTCAGGCCTGTGTGTGTGGGACGGAGGTTTGGGGTCAGCAGGGCAGGACCTGTCCAGGGCCAGGCCAAGGAGTGCAGCTGGGCTCTCCTTCTGGGCCAGCATGGGCAGCTCCAGGCTCACAGGACCCTGGCAAACCAGAGCAGGTGCCCTCACAAACATCCCAAAACGAGTGAGGCAGGACGTCCATGTGATGATGAGTTTCAATAGGAGAATAGATTCATTTCCCAGCTCCCAGAGGGCTTTTTGGAAACAGCAGAGAGTAAATAAAGGTTTTGGGAGCAATGACAAGTACCTTGGAGGTGCCTTCCGAGCAGCCTTACCTGTTTGAGATTGCAGTCCCATCCTCAGTGCTCTGGGAGGAGTGTGGGGCCCTGTGGGTCCCCAGATCTGCTGTGCCCCTGTTTGCTTGGCTGCTAATTAGGAGAATTTTGGAGCTCTGCTGTGTGTGCTGCAGTTCTGTACATCCAGATAAGAGCAATTACAAACCCCTCACAAGGTGTATTAAAATCGCCTTAATTAATCACCAATAAACCCAGCAGTCTGTGGCAGAAGGGCTGGGAGCACTGCGGGGGGATGCAGGACAGCGATGGGACCAAGCCATGGAGCAGTGGGAGGTGGGGAGGTGCTGCCCACTCAGTCCTCACCCCCGGGAGCAGGGCAGTGAAACACAGGGGGTGTGGCAGGATCCAGAGGGGAAAGCTGCTGCTCCCCGAGTGGGTAAGCGACTGCCAGAGCCCTTGGATTTGCCAGGTCACAGAACATTCTGAGCTGGACTGGAAGGGGCCCACAAGGATCAGCCCACAAGGAAGGCCCACCGAGTCCAGCTCTGGAGTGAAGTTCTGGTACTGAACCCACAGCCTGGGTGTTACCAGCAGCAGCGGAGCCATCCCTGCGGCTGCTGGGGCTGCAAAGCCAGCACAGGCCTGGTCCAGGGAGGTGGGAGCAGTGCAGGGAGGGGATTCCCTGTCCTGTGCAACACGAGAGCGCACGGCCGGGGGCGATGTCCCCAGAGGGACACTGGGCCGAGCCCCTGCGGGACCACCGGGCCTGTCCCACAGAAGGGAGAGCCCGTGCCAGGGCCAGGCAGGCTCTGCAAGAGGCTGCATTGTTCACACCCAAGGAATGGCTCCAAGGGGAGGCGGGGATGGAGTGTTACCAGCTCACAGCAGGGGCTGCTGGGGACCATCCCCGCCCAGGAGAGGGGCACAGCACTCCCTGGAGCATGGCCTGAGATATCCACAGGATTTTCCTTTGTGTATCCATAGGAAACAGTGAGAACTAGGTCAGGTTTTAATGCCTAAGAGAACAACCTCATCTCAAAGATGGGAGCAAAGTTTATTCCTCTTTTTATTTAAATCATTTTAAGGAGCATCTTTAATTTGTGTTGATGGGTAGGGATGGCCAAGGCCTGATTTATTCTTTACTCAGAGGCTGTTGAGGCCCTGGCACAGTTTGCCCAGAGAAGCTGTGGCTGCCCCTGGATCCCTGGAAGTGTCCAAGGCCAGGTTGGACGGGGCTTGGAGCAGCCTGGGATAGTGGAAAGTGTCCCTGCCCATGGCAGGGGGTGGGGTGAGATGATCTTCAGGCTTCCTTCCCACCCAAACCATTCCATGATTCAGTGTTTCTCTCCTCTCTGGCTAACTGGGATCTGAACTGGCCAAAGACTGGAAGAGTGCCTTGACCACTGGAGCAACTTTGGGGTTTGTAAGGGCCCTGACCAGAAGTGCCTCCCAGGTCTGCAGACACCCCTTCCTGATCCAGTTTTCTTGAAACCAGCACCAATACACAGAGTTGCCTCCATATTCACATTTCCTGATTAAAACCCACCCCTGGGAAGGGGAGTCGTCATTGCCTAAATCCAAAGGACCCTGGGGTTTGAGCTGCAGGTGTGCTCAATGCACAGATCACAGGAAGGGAGTGGGTTCCTGGATGGGACACCCCAGTCCCCACTTGTGGGGGGTTTATGGCCCTGGAAAGCTGTGCAGAGATTTTCCCCAGTGCAGGTGGTCCAGTTCAAGGAAATCCCACAGCTTGTTCTGTCTGTGAACTTTGCTCCTGAGAGCAGGGTCTGTATCATCCCCTTGTCCTCTGGGAGCTGGCAGGGGAGGGCCACAGGCTCTCCGAGAGCCATGGGACAGTTTCCTCTCCTTTTTCTCCAAATCTTTTTGCACCGGCTCCCTGAGGAGTGCTCCCAGTCCAGGAAGGGATGCTCTGGGTGCTGTGCTGGTGTCACCCACCTCTGTGACGTGACATTTCCAGCCCCATTGCTGTGCCTGAACCTCAGGGGGAGGTGCCACACCAAGGCAGACCTGCTCCTCTGCCCCCTTCTATATGCTCCTTCTGGGCAAAGGTGGGGGCTGCCCTCTTCTCACAGGTCACAGGGACAGGAGGAGAGGAAACAGCCTCAGGTTGCTCCAGGGAAGGTGTAGGCCGGATATTACAGAAAATTCCTTCATGGAAAGCATGGTCAGGCACTGGCACAGCTGCCCAGGGCAGTGGTGAAGCCCCATCCCTGGAAGGGATTTGACAGCCCTGTGGATGTGGCACTTGGGGACATGGGTTAGAGGTGGCCTTGGCAGTGCTGGGGGATGGTTGGATGCTCTCAGAGGGATTTTCCAACTTTAATGAGTCTGTGATTCTTCCAGATGGGGGCTGGGCTTTCCTGGTCTCCCCTGTCTGTAGGACATCAGTAGCTAAGAGGTCTGGAGCATTCCTGCTGGGGGAAAGGAGCAGCCTGACTTCACTCAAGCTCTCCAAATTCCTGTGTTGGCACTGGTGATGCAGCTCCTGGGAGCAGGAAGGCAGCTGGCAGTTTCCCTGGCTTGGTGGGCCCAGAGGCCTGGATGTCCCTGACAGGGTTCATTAGGTGGCTGATGCTGATGAGGTGACGTTGGAGCTTGCTGTAAACACTCCTTGTTCCAGGCTCCCTCTGTGTGTCCCAGTCCATGTCCCAGTCTGTGTCCCATTCTACGTCCCAGTCCATGTCCCAGGCTGTGACCCAGTCCATGACCCAGTCCGTGTCCCAGTCCGTG